>JAGXJF010005580.1:0-204621 GCA_019208055.1 Stipa capillata
TTGCTCTTTTTAGGCCTCATCATCACTCAGATGTTGTCTTGATCGATCACCTGTTCATCTAAACTCCTGTTCACACTCATTGTAAACGTTAGATACAGGTGAGGGTTGCCATTAACCATCAAAACCAAACCTTGGGGCTAGATAATCATCCTCCCACACTCCTTGGGACTGGATGCACTTTCAACTGCATCTTCTCAGGAGATGGTGGATTGACACTCTTGACTCTCTTCGCACTCTTTGTGCTCTTGATGCTCGTGCTCGTGCTCTTGCTGGTCCTGCTTCTCTTCTGACCTTTTCCGTCCTTTTCTTCTGAAGGCTTTGGAATTGCCTTTTCTTGGTGAGTTGTTGCCATAATGGCATGCTCCTCTCCCGGTGGTGCAACTGACTCGACGACGTCAGGGATGTCCTCATGCACGGTCTCCGCTACAAGCTCCATGGGTGTCGGATTCTTCTCGCACGCCTGTGATGCCGACTGCGATGAAGGCTGGTCCAATAGGACGACGTCCTTCTTCAGCCATTGGATCAAGGTGCCGACGGAGTCTTGCAGGACGGTGATCTCGTCAGGTACGGGCACGGGTACCGGTAGGACCTTGAAACCATCAATAACGGAGTCCACCATAACCTTCATGAAGTTAAGGCGAAGGGGCACACAGTGCACCATACTCCCCGGCTGCGAAGGATGTGCCACCCCAAAAGCAGCATCAAGGAGATTGTCACCCATCACTCTCGCCATGAGCTTGCATCGAGTTGGTTCCTAGAAAATAGCGTGAATATTTCGTAAGAGATGTTCATAGTACAATTGAACATGTGACAACAAATAGGTTTATTGTTGTTACCGTGATGCGCTCCACCGGTAACCCTTGGCTACCTCCTTCATCTCCAACCAGACCACCGGATGCGCAGCTACTTCGACGGTTGCTGGGGCTCGCAGCTGCAGCTCCAAGGGTGAACTATGCCCTCAATTCCTCCTTGATAAGATCCACCTACCTCGATACCTCCGCTCTTATACGCTCCTCCATGGCAGCGTGGTCTATCTGTGTTGTTTGAGATTACGTCTAGCTCCACCTAGCCCTCCTCCTGCTCTCGTATTTCTCCTCAATCTCGGGGAATCCCTGGCGCCATGGAACAACACTTCCTATTGCCAGACCCCAGAACTCATAACAGAGAGTCTTAAGTGAAACCACCCGCTAAGTCGAAACGTCAACTCCGACCTCAACCCCTGGGTATTAATCCCAAGAGGAGTGGAGTGATATGGCTCCGAATAGCCCGAGACGTCAACCCCGAACTTTCTCCGGCAAACTAATGCACAGATCAAGTAGGGTGATATGGTCTCCTCACTCTTTTCTTACTGAGCCGGAACATCAACCCCAAACTCATCCCGGCAAATTAATGCTCGGCTGGAGTAGGACGATATAGTTCCCAACCTCTCAGTAGCAGAGTCACTTCACAGGGGTGATTAAACCTAATAACTCTATGATATAATCTCTAAAATCCTACCCACAACATGTGCTTCATCAGCATACACACATGGCACATGAGCAGGCGAAAAAACCCAGATTTCACAGCAGTACTCTACGACTGAAACTGCAATATTATAAGTTCTTGAAACTTAACAACATATATTCACATAAGGGATCCGAAGATCCAACTACACAGCAGAAGAGTAATTAAGGCTACGAAGCCGAAATGGTAAGGCCAAAAGTGGCAGCAGAACAAACCAAGCTGCCAAACCCCGGGGGCAGGATCACTGCCTAGAATTTCCAGCGACTAGTCGTCGTTGGCGTCGATTCCTAGGTAGAAACCACCCTCGAGAGGGGCAATTTCCTCTGCAACAAAAATGTCAACGATAGCAGGGTGAGTACAAAATTGTACTCAGCAAGACTTACGGTGGGGAAATTAGTAATAGATGTGACAGGTATCAATAAAGGGGTAATAGTGGATTACTTTGCGGAAAGCTAATTTTAACTTTGTCAATAGAAGTTAAGTAGATGGAAACCGACTACCAGAGTATTTTCAAAAGGAGACGAGTCGAACACTTCACGAACATTCCTTACTGCAGATCACCACACCTGAAATCCCCCGATTCTTCCTCGACCACCCTGGGAGGAAGCAATCGCTAACACCACACCTTAGAGTTGGCAAGTTTTAGAGTATTGTTGTAGTTGTCTAATTCGATGCAAAATCTCACCAAGCTGTCCATAACCGCGGACACAGCTGTTCAAATAGTTCAAACCCTACAGGGGGTACATCTTTACCTACACGCATCGATCGACTCCTAGTGCCACCGGGGATAACACACTTCACGAGGTGTGCTGGCGGAGGGTGATCGAACACGACCGTTACAATGCTGTCGACCTAGGTATGAGCCACCCGTACGGGCTAGTCCATGTGCATCAGTCCGGCCGCAACCGCGACACGGTCCCATACGTTGTGAATCGAGGTACATCCCCGGTCTCCCAGACCGTGTGTCCACCCCACCCTTATATTGAGATACCACACCACATCCCCCTTTTCACACACACGGCAAATGGAAACGGCGAACTAATGCAGCTCATACACTAAGTCTAGGCAAATTATTTAGTCGTGGGTGGCCCCATAATCCACCCGTGTAGAACTACGTGAATCTTGGTTCGAAGGGACACCGGTAACCGGTCCTTGTGGGAAGACGAGACAACCCACCATGCTCCCAGCCATGGCCTCTCGTCTAAACCCAGATATGATTAAGCAAGTTCATTAGTTAATCCCTGGTGAACACCCACCTACCACGTAACCCATTCAATGGTGTTGATTCATCTGCCATCCCAGGAATTACGACTTCTACATGCCTAAGCATGTCTAAGCATTAATACATAGTAAGCAAGGTAAAGGTGCACTCTACACTACTCTAGATAGGTTGGGATGGTGGTGGGGTTGATTGAGCGGCAAACTAAGTTTTATTCATCGGAATAGGTTCTGCTTAGCGGAAAAATAGAATTTGAACGCATGTGATAATGAATTGGAAAACAACTAATACTTTGCAAATAGTAAGTGTTTGCAATGTGACCAAAGGGGGCTGCTTGCCTTGTTGCTCTGTAACTAAACCTTGCTCGTGACCGATACTATCTCCTTCGGGACTTTTCGGCTCTATCGGAGAAGAACAAAAATACCGGAAAGGAAGGGCATAATTGTAAATATCAAAATGCTGAACATCGGCATGGGATGGAATGCATGTCATGATGTAAAGGGTGCAAAATAAAGACTAATGCAAGTGGAATCAATTTAATCGGAGTCCGGACGCTCAAAATATCGCAATTCGAAAATCCTCCGGCTAATCGGGGAAACCCTAATTTGAGTTTTTAGCAATTTGTGTTTTTCTTAGCATGCAAACATGTATGAACATGAAACATTTGAATAGCTCTCATTTTTCTGAACATTTTGATATATTATTTGCATTTTTCTGATTAAAAATGAGTTTTTCATGAATTTTCTAAGATTTAATCTATTTTAAATCCTTTGTTGTATTTTTCTCAGTAAAGAAATAATAAAATAATACTATATTAAATTTTATCATTTATTTCAAAATTAACCTACAGAGGTTGACCTGTGGGCCCTACTGGTCAATTCTAGTCAAAATTGACTTAGGTCAATGACAGTGGGGCCCACTTGTCATATTCTTATTCTTTTCTTTTAATCTTTTCTTTATTCTCTGACACGTGGGACCCACATGTCACTGGAACAGATTTATTATGTTCATTTAGTGCACTATTGAACACTAATGACAGTAATTAGGGGGTCGATTAACATTAATTACTGATGATTAGTATTAATTACAGGGATTAACTCATCGGTTATCATTAATGGAGCTCATTAATTATGGTTTAATCGGTTAACCAGTGGGCTTTAATGCCCTAACCGAATCGGTTAATTAGGCCATTAGTGCCTAACCGGTCCGGTCGGGAAGCTGTTGGGCCCGGGCGTGCTCGGTGCGGTGCTACCGGCGGCGAGGCCGAGGAGAAAAAGGCGACGGCGGCGCGGCTTACCAACGGGCGGCGGGGAGCGAGGCCGACGCCGGGGCCCGGGCTGAGGCGGCGCGGCAAGGCGGAGCCGGGGCGCTCGGTGGGGAGGAAGCCCGGCGGTGGCGAGGCGGCAATGCGGGGAAGCTCGGGGAGCGGGGCACCGAGACGAAGCGGCGGGCTCCGGCGAGGCGGAAGGGAAGGGAGCGGTGGTGGCGCCGGGGTGGATGGTGACGGGGAGGTGGCGAAGCACGGCGACGAAGCGAGGCGGGCGGGGTGGCTCCGGCGGGTTGCTCGGCCGGGGCTTCAGCGGAGCGGGGCGGTGGGCTCAGGTGGCGGGGACCCGAGGCGGTGAGGAAAAGCGGAGCGGCGCTTGGTTCCGGAGGAGGCGGAGCGAAGGCGGCGGGGCACGGCGATGGAAGCGGCGGTTAGGCCGGAAGAGATCGGCGGTGGAGCTGCGGGGAGAACTCGGCCGGGTGGTGGGCAAGGCGGAAAGGGGGGGGCGCAGGCGGAAGAGGAAGGGAAAAGGGGGTGCCGGGTAGGGAAAAGAGATAGGGGAGGCGGCGGCGCTTTCCAAGCAGGAGGTGGCCAGGGCAGCTCGGGAGCTCGCCACGGCGGCACCTCGGCCAGCATGAGGTGGCGGCGGTGTCCGGACAAGGCGACGGGGGCGGTGGCCGGATGGGCTAGGCGGGCCAGGAGCGGGGAGGAAGGTGGGCTGAGGGAAGAAGGAGGCCCACGTGCGGGAGAAGGGCAGCAGGCCAAGCGGGCCGAGCACGGAAAGGGGAGGGAAGTGGGCTGCCGGCCCATCCCGGGGGGGGGCAGGAGAAGAAAATTAGTTTAGGATTTTGTTTTCTTTTTCTTTTCTGTTTTGAATTTTTGGTTTGCAAATTCAAACCAATTTTAAAGCCCCTGTTCTTCGATTCAAATTTAAAAGAAAGTTTTGGGATCTTCCCTCTTATTTTGTTTGATTTTCTGTTTTGGGCTTATAGTTAAACCCTAAAACGAATTTGAATCCTATTTTCAAACCTTTAGAACCATTTCAAAGTTTCTCGCAAGTTTAGAATCAAATTTCAAAACATCCTTATAATGTTTTGTTCTGTTTCAAATAAGTTTCCAAACCCGATTTCCTCAATCTTTAAAATTCCCCAAGTTTAACTCATAACCTAAGGTTTCCTTGACTAATTCTAAAGTTCAAAATTTTACTCAACTTCAAGCTTAGCACAAATGCATGTCATGAAATGATGCACACAATTAGCAGCTTAAGAATGGGGACGTTACATCTATGCCTCGTGTGCGACCAGGGTGTTCGGGGTTTCCCAGTGCAGTGGTGAGGATGTCGTGTGTCCGTGATGACACAACCACTTCACCTTGGGAGGGCTGAGAACTCATTTCGACCTACAAGAAGAAATTCTGACTTAAGTACTATAACTTTTACTAATTCTATTCTTTACGTTCGTAAGGACTAAAGTGAGTGAGTTATACCATGCGTTGTGCGACTTCCTCATCTGCAGGATTCGGAAATCTTGTGGTGCCGCTTGAAGGTCAGACTTGGCACGAGCTCTTAACTAGGAATGGGCCCGCCCTTGCAGGCCTGCAAATGGAGGGGTTACATTCTGCGCCCTTGCTAGCTGGTCCTCACGCGCCCATTTCTCCTCGGCTTGTTCGTATCCCCCTGTGCCGAGGTGATGCGGGTGCTTGTTTCTAGCTGACAACTCCCTCTGCTTTGCACCGAGACGGTCAAACTCAGGAGTGGACCTCATCTCAACAAATCTCCTATAGACTTCTGGATCCAAGAAGCCATATTGATTGAACAGACTCTGTCCCGTCCTTATGAATTTAGTTGTGAGCTCGCTCTTAAATCTCCTCCAAGCCTTCGAGATTTTCGTGAACGCGGCTCGTTCGATGCTTTTTTCAAATTCTGGAGGGAATTGGAACCACTCCTTTATCTCCGCCATCAATTAATTTTGCATCTCAACCGTGACTAGCTTCCAGTTATCTATCCGGATGTCCACCTTCTCACGCCCGAGAATCCCGCAAAAAGTTTGGAATTTGGCAGCCACTTTCTCCGGCTTCTTCGGGGCCCCAGATTGTGTTGATATTTCAGTGATTACCATGCGTCGCGAGGGTCTTTGTGAAATGGTTCTGGGCTTCCTGATCTTCTTGACCTTTTTGGGCGAAGACTGGGCAGGCGAAGAAGCAGGCGGCGGTGACGTAGAGGACAGCGAGTTTGAAGAAGAATGCGCGTCCGACATCTCGACAATTACTGTTAAGGTCAAACTAGAATAACACCAATTTTCATACTTTGAGAATAACTCAGCTAATTTAAAAGATAAAGACGACTAAGCAATTTAGCCCACTAAGCAACTTCATTATCACATACTGAAGAGCAAAAGCACACAGAAGTAACAAAATCACAGAGCATCCATGGATAGCACACACACATATCCATATCACCAACTAATAAACAGCCACACATACACACCGATTTCCAACAACTAATAAACAACAAGAACTAACATGGAATCCAGAGATAGCGCACACACATATCAACACAAGGAAATGCATAGTGAAGATGTATCTAAATGTCGAATTGCTGTGATACCTTGAGCTTCGGGGACGCCGGTGGTGGGGAGGAGCGGGGAGGTCGGCGTCGGGGTGGCCGGAGCGGCGTCGGGGTGGCCGGGGAGGCCGGGGCGGCGTCGGGGTGGCCGAGGGGGCGGCGGGGTGGCCGGGGTGGCGTCGGGGTGGCCGGGGCGGTGGGGGTGGCCGGGGCGGCGAGGTCGGGCCGGGGCGGCGAGGTCGGGCCGGGGCAGGGGGCGTCAGGGAGGTTGGGGTGGCACGGGAGGATGGGGCGGCGAATTTGAAGGGGCAAGGTTCGGAACTGGCGGGATTGAAAAAACCCTAAGTGCACGATATATAAAGGAACATCATCAGAGGCGCGTTTATACTACAACTGCCTTTGACGTGTTTATATCAGAGGCGGGTTTATACTAAAACCGCCTCTGATGTGGTCCTATATCAGAGGCGGTCCTACATAAAACCCGCCTCTGATGTAAATACCTCAGAGGCGGTTGTAGTATAAACCCGCTTCTGATGTAAGTATCTGAAGCGTTTTTTGACTCGAAACCACCTCTGATATGTCCTTTAGCTAGACACAGACGTCCCTGTTTTTAGGGAAAACATCAGTTTTCATATGATTTATACGACAGTTCAAATAACATTCAACATTCACACAAAGTTTTCACAGAGATCATAATCCCACAGCACATAGAAAGATTTCACATTACACAAGTATCATAATCCCACATCACATATAAAGGTTTCACATTACACAAGTGCTCATTTCAACACAATGCAAGCATACATAACCATTTCAACCTGCACCCACATCACTAATCATGCACTTGCCTTTTTCCTTTGAAAATAAGACCTTCATGATGATCATTGCGGATGTAGGTCTCGTTGTCATGACTTTGTGTTTCTTCGCACGTCACTTGGTCCGAATTAGGGATATCGCCAAATCTGTTGTAGTCATCCTCATCGACCACTTCATCGACACCGACGATATTCCTCTTTCCATTCCTTACGACATGACGCTTCTTATTGGATGGATCGACTATGTAGAAGACTTGGTGAACATGTTTTGCAAGCACAAATGGTTCACTTGCATAAGCAACATGACCAAGGTCCACGGTAGTCACGCCATGACTGTCAACCTTCACGTGGGAAAGATGCACCCAACGGCACCGAAATACGGGGATCTTGAACTTCACGTAGTCGAGCATTGATAGCAAGCGTTAGCTCCATGAGTGGTTTGACCAGACAGGTTACCATAGGCAGGATAGTCATTTATGGTGCAGAACAGGCGGCCGCGTAAGGTAAAGTGTTCTCTTTTGTCGGCATCCCATACATCGTCAACCCCTTCGTTCCATAGAGTCTGAAGATCTTCCATCAAGAGTGCTAGGTATACATCAATATCATTTCCAGGTTGCTTCGGGCCTTGGATTAGCATGGCCATCATGATGTACTTTCGCTTCATACAAAGCCAAGGAGGGAGGTTGTACACGCACATAGCCACCGGCCAGGTGCTATGTCGATAGGTCATGCTACCGAAGGGATTCATTCCATCCGTACTCAACCCGAACCTTACATTTCGTGACTCGGCTCCAAACGTTGGATACCTAGTGTCAATGTTTCTCCACGTACTGGATTGAATCAGCGGGGTGTCTTAGCATGAAATCTTTCTTACGGTCGTCGGCATGCCATCTCATAAGTTTCGCGCGCTTTTTGTTTGCAAACAAACGCTTCAGACGCGGAACAATAGGAAGATAACGCACTACCTTTGCCGGTGGTCCTTTCCTGCTTTCGACACCCTCTGATTCATCACCTTGAACATTGAGCTGCTTGTATCTAGATGTCTTGCATACTAGACACACATGTATATTCGCATACTCTTTACGGAAGATAATATAGTCGTTCTTACAAGCATGGAGTTTTTCTATTTCCAGACCTAGAGGACAAAGAATCTTTTTTGCTCTGTATGTGCTCGTGGGCATCTCGTTTCCCTGTGGAAGCAAGTCTGCCATGAGTAATAGGAGAGAGGTAAAACGTTTGTCGGACCAACCATTGCTTGCCTTCAATTTGAATAGTTTAAGAACAGTTGATAATCTTGTATATTTTGCCTTGCAACCCGAAAATAAAGGTTTCTCTGAGTCCTCCATCAAGCCCAGGAATTGCTCGTATTGTCTCCCCTCTAGGTCGTTTCCTTCTGCGTCACGCAACATTTCCTCCAATTCATTATCGGCCGGCTGCATATCTCCATCCTCCTCGCAATCAGACTCACCGTCAACATCATCTTCGTTGCTACTCACCTCATCTCCACCCGGTAAAATTATGTGCACCTTGCCATGATTGGTCCACCGTGTATATCCACTTACAAAACCTGTACGAATCAAATGATCTTGTATCTGGTTTCTCTCCTTGAACATCTTCTCGTTCTTACAATCATAGCACGGGCAACACATAAATTTGGCTCCCTTTGCCAACATATCGTCTCGTGCTACTAATAGGAAATCATCTACACCATTTATGTACTCTTGGGTCACACGGTTCTCGGGATACATCCAACTTCGATCCATCTCGCACATACTGCTACACAATACATATGCAAGAGACTTATTAACCTAGCACATACTAAAAGATCCTAACCATATGATTAATTTTCACTTCATCATCTCCAAACAACTAAACCTAATTATCTCATCCAACCAAATGAAAGCAAAATAGGGAGAGAGGGGCAAGTAGTACTAACCTTCTTCAATGTCCAATGCAATTACTCCTCAGCATCCACTCTCCCTCCCTTCAAAATCGCCCCTACCCGAACCAGCCACCACCCAACAGAACAGATCAAGGAAACCCTAAAAGACTTCCCGAAAATGCTGCTTATGAAGGCGACATTTATCATAGTCGGTTGGATCACTTAAGCCAACTGTGATATCCCTCGAACAGTCATCACAAGCGGTTCACCACACACTGCCTGTGATATATATTACATCTGAGGCGGTTCGTGACCGAACCGCCTCAGATGACGCTATATCAGAGGCAGTTCCTTTTCAAACCGCCTCAGATGACTCATTTGAGGCGGTTCGGCTCCAAACCGACTCGGATGTTTCCATCTGGGGACACAACATCAACATCAGAGACGGTCCCCATGGCAACCCGCTTGTTATGAGTGAATTAGAGGCGGTTGAGCTTTGCCCGACTGAGATGACACGTCCCGGATGAGCCTTTCTGTAGTAGTGGGCGGTTGCATGCATGCATGCACCATGCATATATTATAAGTTGTCATGCTGAATATATGCCCTGGGTGTGATGGATCAACGGGTGCCTATCATGGAGGGGTCTAGATTAATGCTGTGGAGTTAGGATTTTTAGGACTTCTGGAAAAGCATGTCCTCATGTAGCTCCTAATTAAGATTTTATTTGTGTTGTGATAGTGTATGATCTATTTTTTCTTGTTTATTTATATTGTATGGGTAGTCACAAGATTGGATGGAATGAATTTAGCACACTCCAGATTTATCAATAAAACTTATAAATGGTATGACTTCAATTGATCAATGGATGAGGCGTAGAGCTGATTTTGTAATTGTTGAACTGTGCTGAGTTGGATTTATTTTTAAGCTGCTATGAAAATAAATTATGAGAAGTCTATCATTATGTTTGATAAATTAGATTAAAGTTAAATTATAAGAAGGAAGGTGATTCATGAAAAAGAGTACCAAAGCCCTCGTCAACAAGCTCTTTTATCAATAACTTCCTGGCGAATCTAGAGGTGAGTGCCAAGAAACAGACAGTCTGGCAAGTAATCTGGAAAGATTAGATGGCAGAGACCCAAGGAAATAAGAAAAAGAGCTAGATCTAATTCCGGAGTCGGATCGGAATCCCACTCGGAAAAGCTAATGTAGTAGCAGATGCACTAAGTAGGGAGGCAGTTTGTCATCAGATGAGAATCAGGAGAAATCCTACAAGATCTAGGAAGAGCAGGTATTGAATTAGTATTGGATGGAGAAGAAGAATATTTAGCAACTATGTTGGCACAACCAGGATTGCAAGAAAGTATTAAGAACCGACAAAGAGAGGACAAATTTATTTTAGAAGAAATTAAGAGAAGGAAAACCATCATAGTTCAATTTCGAAAAAGATGGATCTCTATGGTATAGAGGTAGAATGTGTGTTCCAGATGTTGCTGATATCAAAGAATTGATATTACAAGAGGCTCATCAGACTCCATATACTATCCATCCGGGGAGTACAAAAATGTATATGGATTTGAAGGGCACATTCTGGTGGAATAATATGAAGAGAGAAATTGCCAAGTTTATATCTGAATGCCATACATGTCAGAGTTTGAAGGTAGAACATTAGAATCCGGCAAGATAGTTACAACCCTTACCAATACTAGAATAGAAATGGGAGGAAATCAGAATGGATTACCAAAAACTCAGAAAAGAAAAGATACTATTTGGGTGATAATTGATCGATTGACGAAAAACTACTCATTTTCTTGCTATCAATCAGACCGATTCTTGTGAAAAACTTGCAAGAATTTATGTCAATGAAATTGTTAGTAAGCATGCACTACTATGAAACATGCCTTTAGAGGCGGATGAAAATGATCATTGAAGGCGGTTCGCCCAACCGACTGTGCGAGATGGTCTCTGATGACCCCTAAGTTCACAGTCGGTTGCTAAAAACCCAACTGTGATAAAAGAGTCATCTTAGTCGGTTGCTAAAACCAACCGACTGTGAACTTAGGTGCCATCACAAGCGGGCAACTTGTTCCAACCGCCTGTGATGACGGAATCATCACAGGTGGGCGATTTGGTCCAACCGCCTGTGATGACGGAGTCATCACAGGCGAGCGGCTTGTTCCAACTGTCGGTGATGACTCTGTCATCACAGACGGACGCCTCGATCGAACCGCCTGTGATGTTGTACCCTAGACTGTACATTCAGGGGCATCACAGTCAGCTTCTATCTTCCACCTGCCTCTGATGTCTGTATCCAGAGGGCATGATTTCCCTGCATTTTGGGCTAGCCTCAGGTTTCGCTAGCCATGCCCTCTGAAAAATGATAGATGCACATATATAATGACAGATTCATAGAATAGAGTAACTGACAGTCAATAATCACATCACAATAAAGCAACCGCATGAATAATCACATCACAATTCACAACCAATAATCACATGATCGACTACAAAGTTCTGAAATAATCGCAAGTTTTGAAACAAAGCTACTCCGCTACACCTCCGCCATAGAAATTGCCTTGAGGGTTTAGGATTTGTGCGTTGATGAAGAACGCAAAAATCCCTCTAATCCGCGCTAGCAAGGCTTCATCAAGTGGGCGTCCCTCATCTTCTACCTTCCAAATCTTTCGCAAATGACGGAGAGGAGAAATTATCTGACATGCAAATACATATATGAATATATATTGAAAATAACGAACCTTGATATCTTGTTTTCTGGTAATGAAACTCATCACCTTCTCCATGTGGAGGCAAACGTAGGATCCACAAGTGTTAGTTCCTTTAACTTGTTGTCTGCACTGCAATTAGAAAGGAATGTATTGTTAGATACATTGGAACGGTACTTAGCGGAGATGTGATATGATAACAAATATATTACTGGAAAGTTAAATTTGTGTGATAACTTGGATCCTTTGCCCTTTCCTCCCCAAGCATGGAATTCCAAGAATGCCTTGTCAAGTATTTGCCTAATGGGCTTGAAGTTGCGAGTAGGATTTTTCGAAGAACCAAGGTATATCACCTTGTTTCTTCTTGGAACGAGGACTATCAAAACCCAATGGAAGCTGCATATATAGATATGTTGTCATGGGTACTACAAAATGTTGATCTGGTTTGAAAATAACCAAATAGCAGAACACATACCCAGGTTTGTATGGAAACATGAAGTATTCCTTATCCTTTTGAGCCAACAACGCCTTTGTAACATACTGCAGCATGAATTCTTCATTGTCCCTAATGGCTTGGTCCGTGATCTTGCATGGGTCAAGGAAACCAACCGGTTCCTTGAGCATCTTGGCCTCGTTATACATGTATCTACAGAAATTGTAGGACAATATTATAACTAGCATAACATGCATATGTAGATATTACAACATCTCACGAGGGATTGATCGAGGGCGTCGAGTCTTAGCAGATCAAACAAGTCCTCGAAGTACACAAAGAACACCCCATCGAGGTCTTGGTGCCACAAGTGCTCCTCTTGAAACTTGACCTTGAAGCTTTGTGGCCTGCTTTGAGTGACTCCTCGAAGAATGTTGCTCTGTTCCATGTCCACTGGTGCAATCTCTGACATGCTGTTGACAAGGATTTGAACTCATGCTCCGTCACCATTGGCTCTCCGTTAACAAATTTGAGAGCCAACTGCATCTTCTTAGGAGATGGTGGACTGACACTCATGACGCTCTTCGCACTCTTCGTGCTCTTGATGCTCCTGCTCTTACTGGTGCTGCTTCTCTGCTGACCTTTTTCGCCCTTTTCTTCGGAAGGCTTTGCAATTGCCATTTCTTGGTGAGTTGTTGCCACAATGCCATGCTCCTCTGGTGGCGGTACAACTGACTCGACGACGTCAGGGTTGTTCTCATGCACCGTCTCCGCTACAAGCTCCATGGGGGTTGGATTCTTCTCGCACGCCCGTGATGCCGACTGCGATGAAGGCTGGTCCAATAGGACGACGTCCTTATTCGGCCATTGGATCGACATGCCGACGGACTCTTGCAGGATGGTGATCTCGTCAGGTACGGGCACGGGCACCGGTAGGAGCTTGAAACCATCAACAACAAAGTCCACCATAACCTTCACGAAGTTAGGGTGAAGGGGCACACAATGCACCATACTCCCCAGTTCCGAAGGATGTGCACCCCAAAAGCAGCATCAAGGAGATTGTCACCCATCACTCTGGCCATGAGCTTGCATCGAGTTGGCTCCTAGAAAATAATGTGAAGATTTCATAAGACATGTTCATAGTATAATTGAACAAGCGACAACAAATAGGTTTATTGTTGTTACCGTGATATGATCAACCGGTAATCCTTGGCTGCCTCCTTCATCTCCAACCAGACCACCGGATGCGCAGCTACTTCGACGGTTGCTGGGGCTCGCAGCTGCAGCAGCAAGGGCGAACTGTGCCCTCAATTCTTCCTTGATACGATCCACCTGCCTCGATACCTCCGCTCTTATGCGCTCCTCCATGGTAGCGTGGTCTATCTGTGTTGTTTGAGACTGCGTCTGCTCCTCCTAGCCCTCCTCCTGCGCTCGTATTCCTCCTCAATCTCGGGGAATCCCTGGCGCCATGGAACAGCACTTCCTATGCCTTGTGTACGACCAGGGTGCTCGGGGTTTCCCAGTGCAGTGGTGAGGATGTCGTGTGTCCATGATGACATAACCACATCACCTTGGGAGGGCTAAGAATTCATTTCCACCTACAAGAAGAAATTCAGACTCAAGAACTATGAGTTGTACTATTTCTATTCTTTATGTTCGTAAGCACTAGAGTGAGTGACTTATACCATGCGTTGTGCGACTTCCTCATCTGCGGGATTCGGAAATCTTGTGGTGCCGCTTGAAGGGTCAGACTTGGCACGAGCTCTTAACCAGGAATGGGCCTGCCCTTGCAGGCCTGCAAATGGAGGGGTTACATTCTTCTCCCTTGCTAGTTGGTCCTCACGCGCCCATTTCTCCTCTACCTGTTCATATCCCCCTATGCCAAGGTGATGCGGGTGCTTGTTTCTAGCTGACAATTCCCTCTGCTTTGCACTGAGATGGTCAAACTCAGGAGTGGACCTCATCTCAACAAATCTCCTATACACTTCTAGATCCAAGAAGCCATATTGATTGAACGGACTCTGTCCCTTCCTTATGAATTTAGTTGTGAGCTCGCTCTTAAATCTCCTCCACGCCTTCGAGATTTTCGTGAACGCGGCTCGTTCGATACTTTTTTCAACTTCTGGAGGGAACTGAAACCACTCCTTTATCTCCGCCATCAATTGATTTTGCATCTCAACGGTGACTAGCTTCCAGTTATCTATACGGATGTCCACCTTCTCATGCCCGAGAATCCCGCAAAATGATCAGAATTTGGCAGCCACTTTCTCCGGCTTCTTCGGGGCCCCAGATCGCGTTGATATTTCAGTGATTACCATGCGTCACGTGGGTCTTTGCGAAAGGGTTCTAGGCTTCCTGATCTTCTTGAGTTTTTTGGGCGAAGAATGGGCAGGCGAAGAAGCAGGCGGCGGCGATGTAGAGGACGACGAGTTTGAAGAAGATTGTGCGTCTGACATCTTGTAATTCATTACGAAGATTATTAACATTAAACTAAAATTAAACCCTACTTCGAGGGACAAACCCTCAAGTAAATTATCCACATTCATATATTTTGAAGAACACCTATTTGAATAAAGCCTTATTATCTAGATTTAAGCAAATGCAAATTCAAGTTTGATTTTAATGCTTTAAATTCACTTCTATTCCTATTCATATAATGCAAAATGATTTTAATCTCGGCAAGAATTATACAATGTTGGCGTTCACTTAAATTCACTTAAATTCACTTGTAAATTCACTTAAATTCTTAAATTCGCTTAAATTCTACAATGATACAATGATTTTAAATTCACTTAAATTCTTAAATTGTTGTAATTCTTGCAATGCAGAATTCTTAAATTCTTAAAGAAGACAAACCGGGGCGGTGATGGGGTGGCTTGGGCGGCAGGGTGGCCGGGGCGGCGGCGTCGGGGCTGGTGTGGCCGGGGAGGTCGGGGCGGCGACGGGGTGGCCGGGGCGGCGTCAGGGCGGCGTTGGGGCCGGGGTGGCCGGGGAGGTCGGGGCGGTGACGGGGCCGAGGCGGCGACGGTGCGGCCGGGGCGGCGTCAGGGCGGCGTCAGGGCCGGGGAGGCCGGGGTGGTCGGGGCAGCGACGGGGCCAGGGCGACGATGGGGTGGCCTGGGCAGCAGCGAGGTGGCCGGGACGATGAGGTTGGGCCGGGGCGGCGGTGTCGAGGAGGATGGGGTGGTGCGGGACGGGCGGCGGATCGACGAGTGGCGCAGCGGCGACGGGGAGGCAAAGGGGCTGCGGTCAGAAATGGCAGGATGGAAAAAAGCCCTAAGTTTTTGATATTTATAGCAACATCATCACAGTCGGTTCAGAGGAGGAACTGCCTCTGATGAGTTGTCATCACAGTCGGTTCTAAAGAAAACCGCCTTTAATGATTGCATCATCACAGTTGGTTATGACAAACGACCGCCTCTGATGATTTTCATCACAGTCGGTTCTTAGGAGCAACCGCCTCTGATGATCGTCATCACAATCAGTTCTGAGGATCAACCGCCTCTGATGAGTACTTTAGCCAGACATAAACATCCCTGTTTTTAGGGAAAAACCTGCACCCATATCATTAATCATGCACTTGCCTTTTTCCTTTGAAAATAAGACCTTCATGATGATCATTGCAGATGTAGGTCTCATCGTCATGATTTTGTGTTTCTTCGCACGTCACTTCATCCGAATTAGGGATATCGCCAAATCTATTGTAGTCATCCTCATCGACCACTTCATCGACACCGATGATACTCCTTTCCATTCCTTACAACATGACGCTTCTTATTAGATGGATCGACTATGTAGAAGACTTGGTGAACATGTTTTGCAAGCACAAATGGTTCACTTGCATAAGCAACACGACCAAGGTCCACGGTAGTCACGCCATAATTGTCAACCTTCACATGCGAAAGATGCACCCAACGGCACCGAAGTACGGGGATCTTGAACTTCATGTAGTCGAGCTCCCATCTCTTGTACGAACCCATAGTATGGCCGTGCCTCATGGGTGACACCATCTACAACATCTATACGGACACCACTGTTTTGATATGAGCTTTTCGCACCTTGAACCTTCGTGTAAAATGTATACCCATTTATTTGGTACCCTTGATACGTCATGGCTTGGTATGATGGTTTTCTTGACAACCAAGTAAGCATATCATCGATGGATGATCTATCGGTGATTCGGTCGTGTAGCCATTGATTGAACCTCGAGTTATGTTGTATAGTGATCCATCTTTGAGATTTATTCGGATTCTATTTCCGTACCAACTCAAAGTGCTTGGTGATGTAGGAAGATACCACATCCATGTGTTGCAACACAAGAAAGTGGGCTTTCGCAAGTGCATCCGGATCGGGATTGATTCGTTTTGCTCCGAGAGTACCGATTCTTTGTAGCCTCCCAGAATAGCGTGATTCAGGTACGCCAATGGGTTTCACATTCAACATGTAGTCCAAACAAAACTCAACGACCTCTTTGGTTGCATAGCCTTCAACAATGCTCCCATCTTGGCTGGATTGATTACACCCATAGGACTTCAAAATTCCCATATAACTTTCAAACGGGTACATGCTCCGAAGAAAGACAGGGCCACACATCTTAATCTCTCTGATGAGATGAACCATGAGATGCGGGATGACATCAAAAAAAGTCGGCAGGAAATACATCTCAAGATGACATAGAGTTACCACCAATCGTTGTTGCAATGCATCTACCCGAAGGGGGTCGATGACCTTTTCGGTTATTGCCTAAAAGAACTAGCATAACATTATGATTGTCTCTCTAACCTTTGTGGGCAAAATGCCTCGAATAGCAACAGGGAGCATTTGTGTAATCAGAACATGACAATCATGAGACTTCATTCCAAGCAATTTGAAATCTTTCATCAACACAAGTTTCTTTATGTTGGCGGAGTAACCGAATGGAACTTTGATACCATATAAGCACTTGCAAAGTTCGGTTCTCTCAGCCTTTGACAGGGTATAACTTGCAGGTGGAAGGAATGTTCGACCTTTTTCAGATTTCTAGGGTGCTAAATCAAGTCTGATGCCCATATCGACCATGTCAAGCCTTGCATTCACACCGTCCTTTGTTTTATCAGGGATGTTCAATAACAGACCAAGCAAGCTATCACATACATTCTTCTCTACATGCATGACGTCAATGCAGTCGTGAACTTTGAGGTGTTCCCAGTAAGGTAATTTCCAAAAATTGACTTCTTTTTCCATATGCCCTTTCTCAATGGGATTCCTTTACCGAGAACTACATCAACGTCCTTCACCATATTGTAGACCTCCTTTCCTAAATAAGGCTTTGGAGCCATACCCTCCTCTATTGTGCCATCAAACTCCTTTTTGAGATTTCGGTATGGATGATTCCTTCGCAAATACCTACGGTGCTACACACTTGCCGTATTATCCAAGCATTGACCGCAAGCGTTAGGTCCGTGAGTGGTTTGACCAGACAGGTTACCATAGGTAGGATAGTCATTTATGGTGCAGAATAGGAGCCGCGTAAGGTAAAGTGTTCCCTTTTGTCGGCATCCCATACATCGTCAACCCCTTCGTTCCATAGAGTCTGAAGTTCTTCCATCAAGAGTGCTAGGTATACATCAATATCATTTCCAGGTTGCTTCGGGCCTTGAATTAGCATGGCCATCATGATGTACTTTCACTTCATACAAAGCCAAGGAGGGAGGTTGTACACACACATAGCCACCGGCCAGGTGCTATGTCGACAGGTCATGCTATTGAAGGGATTCATTCCGTCCGTACTCAACCCGAACCTTACATTTCGCGTCTCGGCTCCAAAAGTTGGATACCTAGTGTCGATGTTTCTCCACTGGATTGAATCAGCGGGGTGTCTTAGCATGAAAGAATTGTGCCGAAAAGAATTGTGTCAGATCGAGGTTCAATTTTTACCTCAAAATTTTGGCAACAGCTACAGTCAGCCTTAGGATCACAATTGGATTTTAGTACCGCTTATCATCCACAGACTGGAGGTCAGACAGAAAGGACCAATCAGATCTTAGAAGACATGCTGAGAGCATGTGTACTTGATTTTGGAGGACCATGGGATGAACATTTACCGTTAGCTGAGGTTGCATAATAGTTATCAGAGTAGTATTCAGATGGCACCATTTGAAGCCTTATATGGAAGAAAGTGTAGATCTCTAGTGTGTTGGTGTGAAACAGGAGAACATAAATCTTTTAGACCAGACTTTATAAATGAGAAACAGAATGCTATTGATATTATTCGAGACAGACTAAAGATAGCCCAGAGTAGACAGAAAAGTTATGCCAATAAAAAGCGACGAAAATTTGAATATGAGCTTGGAGAGTTGGCATATTTGAGAGTTAGTCCAACAAAAGGGACCCGAAGATTTGGAATAAAAGGAAAGCTAAGCCCGAGATATATAGGACCATTTCGAATATTAAGCAGAAAAGGTGAAGTTGCATACGAGTTAGAATTACCAGAAAGTCTGTCTAAGGTTCATAATGTTTTTCATATTTCCCAACTCTGAAGATGTCTCAAACCACCAGCCGAATCAGTCAAGTATTCAGAAATTGAATTACAACCAGATCTATAATATGTTGAAAGACCAAAAAGATATTGGAAGAGGACTGGAAACAACTCCGAAACCGAGCCATCAAGTATTGCAAGGTGCAATGGAAAAATCATCCGGCGAGAGAAGCAACGTGGGAAAAAGAAGAAGATCTTCGTAGAGACTACCCTTACCTTTTCAGGTATGAGAGTTAGCAATTTCGTGGTCGAAATTATTTTAAGGGGGAGAGGATGTGAAGACCCATATTTTTTAAAACCTAAACGTTGAGATTAGGAGTTTATTTGTCTCTTTGCATTCATACATGCCTAAAAGTTGGAGTAAATTAAAAGTTTTCTTTTAAGAGACATTGGTTAAAATGTATACTTAGTATTTAAATACACACATTAGATATAAAGGAATCATGTACAAGTCAATTGTTTAAATAAAGAGAAAGTAAATTGTTCAATTACAGGATGCAAGTACCTAGTACAAATATTTATAATAGATTGATTTTTACAAATTATATTGCGTCATGTTGTTACACAAAACGAAATCCTATATACTACTAAATCTTCATCTCCATCTCTTTCTTCATCTCCAGCTTTTTCTTCAACCTGCACGAATAAAGGAAATACTCCAAAAGGGAATTGTTGGTAAAGGTCGAAATGTTGCATTTCCTTTTTGGAAATGCATTTGTTTTAGGAGGCTAGTTTTATGAATCCAGAGAACTGGTTCTGGACTCAAGTGATTTAAATTGACTTAGGAATTTATTTTCAATTAGGCAACAGACAACGATTCTTAAAGGCAATTGGCATCATTCTTAAGGCAACATATCATGTAACATGAGGCAACAAATAGATATCAGAATATGATTAGGCAACTGAGGCAACAAGTTAAGTCAAATTTCATTTAAACTAACCTCCATGTAGGCAACAGATTTAAAAGACAGAGTTAGGATTTGCTTTCATGTAATAATCTAGCAAAATCCAAGGCATCTAAAATGCTAAACACATAAGAATTTAGCAGTAACTAACCTTCATTGACAATAGGCAACATATGACCAATTCCATATTAGCATCAGCCTGTCCAAGAGGGATGAATCAGCCTAAGTTGCTGGTGGCAGTGGCTTTGCCACCTCAAGCTTGAGAAGGATAAGGCTCAGTTAAGGGCTGCCATGTAAGCAGCTGCATGGCAGCAGTATATGAGTAGATAGCCACCTCCAGCTTAACCATGGATAAGAATAAATGCCAAGATGACAACCAACCACCTTATTCACCAGCCATGAAGTGAATCAGCTCAATAGGTGTCAAAACAAAGCCCAGCTCGAAATTCCAGCATACCAGCACTCCATTGCATATGGTATCACAATAAGGTTAATAACAAATGTCAGTTGGCATTCTCACGCCGTATAAATAGCATTAACCGCAAGACTTGTTATGGGACATGCGAGTCAAGTAACACCTTCTTGTTGCATATCTCCTAGGAACGTATGTATCGTAAAGACTGGGGAAGCATTATGTCCCTTGCCTAGGGGAGCGACAAACCCTAAATTTACGCTTGGGGAGGTGTTATGTCCCCAAAAATCTTCAGAAAAGTACGCTATAATGACGAGGTGGGTAGTCGGTAATGGATCGACTACACAAGGGGAGATATTGCTCAGGGGAAGGGTGAAAAGACTCGGAACCTTAGACCTAGCCACTCACCAATGGGAGTATGATGGGTCTTGTACCCGGCATGAAGGCTAAGTACCACTTGTGGGTAAAGTAGTGCACCGCTGCAGAGTGTATTGAAGTGTTGCATTGTCACTCCCTGTTTGTCACTCCTTGTTCTGGATATGAACTGCGATCGTGGTGGAAAACAAACCATCAGAGGTTCTAATGACCCATGAAGCCTTCTGAACATAGAATATTAAAACTTGACTTTTATCCAGAAATGTTATTGAAAAATTGCATATTCTTGAGGACTGATGTCCTAGTAGAAATAATCATTCAAACCCTCTTTGCTATTCATGAACTTGTTGAGTACCTTCTGTACTCATCCTCTACATAAACTCTCCTTTGTTAGACTCTGAACCGTTAGAGATCGAATATGAGGAAGTTGAAGTCCAGGAAGGAAAAGAGGAGCCGGACCTGACCGGAGGAATCGAAGGAGTCGACTACTACATCGACTACTGGGAACAAGAAGGGATAGAAATGGAACAAGAGTAGAATAGTATAGAATTAATCGTAGTAAAAATAAAACTTTGTTCATATGATTTTCTATCTTTATTTTTAGTTCTATATTTCAGTTGTTACTTTCAACTGAACGTATCTTATTGTATTTCAGCTGAGTTGTAAACTTTTGTATATTGGAGTTTGTAATAATATAGTTGTTGGACCATCAATGCTTCTGTTGTACATTCTGATGGATGTAATATAATGAAATGAGATTTCGTTGTATTATGTCAAAGACTAGCACACTACACCATGCAGTGGTGTGTAGGGTCGCTTCAGTTGGATGGCGCTTTGCAGGCTCCACGACAACAACCACCACCATGACTACATGTTCCGACCCCTGTTCTCGCTACTTCACAGTCCCGAGCATGCCAAGTGACGCATGATCAAGTGCCCACTACTTCCGCCTTGGTAGCTGCGAGAAGCTAGCATTGAGGAGGACGATTACCACAACTATGTTGGCAAATCCGAGGATGAGGACACCGTCAACACCAATCCCATCGTAGGCTTCAGAAGTCATTCGAGGAGCTTAAGTGTTCTTATGAGACTCTTAATCTTGAGAACATCAAGAGGAAAGATGATTATGAGACTCTTAAGGACATTCGTTGCATTCTCAAGGCTATGCACATTGATCTCATTAGCAAGCAATCCAACTTGTCTCAAGTGGGTGTAGATGTGCCATGTCCAAAATGCATTGATTTATCTAAGGACACACCCACATGTACTCATGATACTGTTGCATCTACTACTAACCCCACATCTTGTGAGACAATTATTTTGAGTGAGAATGCTAGGTTAAAAGCTCAACTCCAACATGATTTGCTCAAGTTCCACAAGGGTAGTAAGGCCCTCAAGGAGATTTTGAGCTACCAAAAGGAGAACTTCAACCATTGGGGTCTCGGTTTTACCCTAAGGTTCAATGACAACGGAAAGGTATGAACCCCTTGACAATACCCGAAGATCAAGTTTGTGCAAGCAATGTAGAAGCAAGTCCAAGCCTCCATGTTTGAGGGCCATGCAGTTAAAAGGGGTCATTCTAACCTTGCTAGTACTTTTGATGCATCATATGTTGTTAAAAAGGGCAAGGATGGTAAGATCTTCGCCAAATATGTTGGTCCTAGAAATGGTGATCATGCTAAGAGGAGTGCTAATTGGGTGCCTAAGTCTCTTGTTTCTAACATTCAAGGATCCAAGTAAGTATGGGTACACTACTATAGAAACCCACATCCATGACATACATCAACGATGGTTATTCTTCTTTCGTCAATGAAAAGTCACCATCAATGACAAGCCAGAGGAAGAACCCGTCATTGATAACTTCACCAGGTGCCCGCGGGCCTTCCTGACAAAATTTTCAATGACGGTTTAGCTCAGAGCCCGTCATTGATGACTCTTACTGATAGCCTACTTGGAGACCCATCGTTGATGACTGCGGTCATCAAGGACGGGCAGTTGGGCCTCCCATCAGTGAGAGTCATTAATGACAACCTTTGTTTTGACCAGTCATTGGGATGCTCCTTGGAAGTTGCATGGCTAAGGAGACGAAGAGTCGCACTACCCCTAATAAACCCACACAATAGCTATTATATTTTTTTGTGCATGCAAAGAACTGAACTCTTCACATCGGAGCGCAGTTCTGGAACTTGTCATCAACGACAAGCAAGCTAGAGAACCCTTTTTTGATAGTAGTCGTAGGAACTACCGCGTAGGAAATTGTCAACAAGAATGGTCTTTAACAATCGCTGTCCTTGATAGCTCTCATCAACGACGGGCTAGGTTGGTAGCCTACCGTTGATAACTCTCTCTCCTACATAACTTAATTGTGGGGTGTCCAAAGACTCGTGCCAATGGACAGTAATTGTGTCGTTGATAACTCTCTCACGAGGAGTTGCACTGGTATATGAAGACTCGTGCCAGCGGGTGGTGGTTTTTAGAATGAAGAGTCGCACCGGTGGGCGGTGGTTTTTAGAATGAAGAGTTGTGCCAGTATACGAGGAGGCGGGTGGCAGTTTTTAGAACGAAGAGTTGTGGCGGTATACGAGGAGACGCGCCAGTGGGCAGTGTTTTTTAGAACACAAAGAGTCGCATGGGTATATAAACGCCACCCGCCTTCCTATTCTTCATCGTCATGTACAACCGTGCATGCTCCTTCTCTTCTTCCTGCCCCAAAGCTTTAGCCCTTACTCACTCACGCTCGATCAAGCGTTGCAATGGTAGATGTGGGTAGCTCCTCTGGTGCCTTGTAGCACAAGAGGGAGTCGCCTTCTCCGTCGCCGGTCAAGCATGCAAGCTCCTCCGACAACATGGAGTTGTGCCTTTCCCACCAAACGGTCCAAGCCATCAGGTGTGGCTGTGGGAAAACGAATGGCACCCTCCATTGTGCCTACGTTAAACCCGTATGCTACTCCGGCAGGGAATTCATCTGTTGTGTGCTTGTGAAGAAGTATCCGTGAATAAAGTTCAAAGCTAAAGCTCAACACAAACTGAGGCGTTTCATCATCAGCTGTAACAACAAAAGCATCCTTGACCGCCTCCACGTGAAGTACATCAAGTGGGGCGACGAGCGAGTGAGCCTCTTTAGGGTCCGTAGGTATATGCTCTGGTGCCCGAACCCTGTGACGAAGATCTCCCATTTGGGAGAACTATTAGTTATTTATTTTCCTATGTTAGTAATTAAGATAAGAACTATGGTTTGTAAATTATGCACTATTTTGATTATATCTATCTTGAATTATGTGTTTGAAGTTCATCTAAAAAATTATGTGCTTGAATGCATGAGAATCTGAATTTAGTGCAGTGCAGAGTACTGAAATAATTGAATCTACAATGTGCATTTTCAATTACTTTAGTCTCTACGCTCTACTAGAAAAAGTGATCAACAATAGGCATTGAAATAGCTCATCCTTGATAAGGGTCATCAATGATGGTCATGTCCGGTGCCCGTCATTGATGACATTTTACCAAAGACGGGTTAAACACTTTGCCCATCATTGATGATACTTTTAAACATATATAAGCAGCAGCCACCGGCAGCTACCATTCGCGATTCCAGGTGGTTCTTTTGTTGATCAACATAAGGTTTGAGCACGGTTTGAAAGGATAGCTTTTGTTGATCAACATAAGGTTAGTATTAGTTAAGTTGTGTTTATAATTAGTTCAACCCACCTTCATTAGTTTGGTTATTGGTGGGACCTGCTGCCCAAACCACCTCCGTTCAATGCTTCCAACTTATTTTTTTAATTTCACTATTCTATTTACTAATTAAATGTACGGCTCTCTCATGTATTGTTGGTTATGCACATGAATTGTAGATCAAAGCATACATGGATCAAAACTAGATGTACATGCCTAATCATTCCTCTAGAGTACACGTCAACTTTGGATGGATTTATTACCATCGCCCGAGCCGATACATTGACAAAGGAGAAGACTCAAATTCGTTGTCCATGTTGTCACTGTAAAAATGAGGTTCACGACAAATGAGTTACAACTACACTTGATTATGAGGGGTTTCCTAGATGGTTGTACATGCTGGACGTGTCACGATGAAGAGCTTGAAGGTGATGAGGCGGATGAAGATTCTGAATTGTTAGATGAGGATGATGAGGATATTCTGATGGCCACGATAATTTGCATCAGATGTTGCACGATGCAGAAGGGATGAACCCTGATGGAAGAGAGTACCCTCAGTCCATGGGCTTGCTAAAAGACTTGGAGAAACCTTTCTTTCCAGGTTGTAAAGCAAAGGACTCGAGGTTGGTTGTTACTCTTGAAATGCTCAAATTAAAGGCGGGTAGTAATTGGTCAGACGTAAGTTTCACAAAGTAGTGGTGTCTGATGGCGGACATTCTTTTGGTGAGGAACGTGTTGCCAACAAGCACCTACAGGGCCGAGAAGGTTATCTGTCCTCTTGGGTTGGAAGTAGAAAAAATACATGCATGTCTGAACAACTGCATCCTCTACCGCAAAGAGTACGCAGACTTGCATAGATGTCTAGTGTGCAAAGCATCCCAGTACAAGTGGGGTAATAATGAAGACGATGAGATTGATGATGATGACGAGACCCCAAAGGGACCTCCTACTAAGGTGGCATGGTATCTCCCAATTATTCCGCGCTTAAAGCATTTGTTTGCTAAAAAAAGAGAATTGTTATGCTGGCACTCAAGGGGGCGTTAGATAGATGGAATAATGAGGCACCCTGCTAATATCACCCAATGGAGGAACGTCAATAGAATATTTGAAGATTTTGGTCAGGAGCCGAGGAACATTAGGTTTGAAATGAGCATGGATGGATTTCAACCCATTTGGTAACATGAGCAGCCAACACTCCTTATCCAAGGGCCAAAACAACCTGGAAACGATATAGATGTGTACCTACAACTATTGAAGGAGGATCTATAGAAACTTCGACATAAAGGGGAGATGGTCTGGGATGCATATAAAGAAGAGGACTTCAAACTAAGAGGGATGTTATTCTGCCAATGGCAATGTGTCTAGGCAAACTATAAAAAGAAAAAAAAGGATGTGTCACGTGTACAGAAGAAATCACGAGGCAGTATCTTAACCACTCGTGCAAGACCATTAACATGCGTCACCGAGATCACCCATACTGGAGGTGGAAGAACAATTTCAATGGAGAAATAGAGGAATTTTCACCCCTAAGGAAACACATGGGCGAAGAGATGTAAGCTATGGTCGAAGATCTCAAAGTGGTGCAAGAAAAGGGACAAAAGCTATCAAAAGACATCTGGAAGAAAAGATTGGTATTTTGGGACTTGCCTTAATGGAAGGTGCTAAATCTCTATCACAATATCAATGTCATGCACATAGGGAAGAATGTGTGTGACAACTTAATTGGTCTCTTATTGAACATTGAAGACAAAGGAAAGTACGAAGGCACGGCTTGACATGCAAGAAATGGGTATCAGACCTGAGTTAGCACCGTAGAGGATGAAGAATCGGGCAGAACATACATTCCACAAGCTTGTTAAACTCTGTCAAAAGGCCGAGAGAAAGAATTGTGCGATTATCTATATGGCGTAAACTTTCCATCTGGTTATGGCACCAACATAAAGAAACTCGTTTCGACGAAAGCCTTGAAACTACTTGGCATGAAGTCTCATTACTACCATTTCATGATGACACAGATCCTTCCTATCGCAATCAGAGGTATCTTGCCAAGCCTAGTCTGGGAGACAATCATGTACATGTGTAGTTTTTTCAACAAGATTGCTAAGAAGTCCATCAACCCTGAGCGAATACCAAGACTGCAGTTCGAGATTGCGGAGATAATATGCCAACTTGAGATGCACTTCCCTCCGTAGTTTTTCGATATCATGATCTATATTTTTGATGAGATAGCGAATCTGGGACCCGCTTTCCTAAACAACATGTACCCCTTCGAGAGGTACATGGCTATTCTAAAGCGCTATGTTCATAACAGATATCGGCCAGAGGGAGCATTATCGAAGGCTATGCTGCTGAAGAGGTTGATGAGTTGCACGAACTACGTGGCTAAACACCGACCCATTGGTATGCCTTTGTCTCAGCACAAGGGCAGGCTCGCTGGTATAGGGACCCTCGAAAAGTGTTCCATCACTCTAGACCCATTGTTCCATGCTACAACCCATTTAACAATCTTGACACACATATCAGTGGTGGACCCATATATCAAGGAGCACAAGTCTGTGTTGCAATTAGAGAATCCAAATAAGTCAGCTGCTTGGATCATAAAGGTCCACAACAAAGGTTTCAACCACTGGTTCAAGGAACAAATGTGTGGGATCAGGTCGTCAAATGATGATGATGATGATGAAGTGATGGCTTGGTTGGCAAGAGGGTCATAGTTTAGAACTACGACATGGAAACTCTATGACATAAAAAGATACACGTTTTATACAAGGGATCAGGACCGAAAGAACACGTACTAGAATAGCGGGGTCCGGGTTGAGGCCTATGATCCCAATAAGGGATCATTTGGCTAATGGAGATATAGCATTGAGCCATGTAAGGATGAAAAAACAATTAGTGGATATCTTTCCAAGCCCTTAAATGAGCATAGGTTTTGTGAGTCTAGGAGTGAGTTAAATATCTTGGATTCTCACAATGTTGCTTGAAACTTTGCATATGTGCTTGATTGCTTTCACTAAGGGGACTATTGTTCTCTTAATGAGCAAATAGATCCTAAAAAGGTGTGGACAAATCAATATTATTGTGAATTAATTATCCTTAGAATGATGGATATGCAAAAATGTGAGTCACTGCATCATAAGATCCCATGCTCAAATGCATAGAGGTCCTAGTGCAAATTTTAGCTCATACATGGTGGCAACACTGCCAATATAACCATAACTGGTTTCTTAGATCTTATTTCCTATCTCAGATCTTTGGTAAAATTTTAAGCATTTCATCTCTATTTTTACAAGACTTTGAGTTGATTTTGTCCAATTCTCATTCAAATTGTTGCTTTGGTTATTTGATTGTTCTTCGACTGGAAGTGGACTAGACCTATAAGGAACTCCCATTATTTTCTAAACTTACCCTAAAAATTCATTCAAATCTCTACATGTGAGCTTTTGATCTGAAACTCAAAACTTCTGACTTTTCTCAGAGCTTCCAAGATTCAATAAAGCGTATCCAATAGACAACTCAGAACTTCTAACATCTTTCCCAGACCTTCCGAGAATCGCCACTGTCCTGCCACTTAGGCTCTACGAGATCTCTGATTTTCTCTTAGAGCTTTCAAGCTTTTTGTGCTTAACTCTAGTACGTGTTCCCAGAACTTTTGTGATTATTCCAGCAATTTCTAAGTTTTGCACCGTACTAAAAATTAGTACTTTCGAGTTTATCCCATGGTTCTTTGAGATTCTTGGAACCTCCAAGTTTCATGTGAACCTTTTTTCTCAAGGACCTAAACCAACCCTAACCACCTCACATCTTCCTTTCTTCAACCCGGCACCTCCACTTCTCGTGAATTTTAGCGCTACTGCTCCTCTGACACCTTTCACCACCGCCGGACTCTACCACGACCATGATGGTCATGCCCCGTCCATCTCCGGCCTTCCAACGCTGACACCAGGCATCTTCACTTCTCGTCTCCACCGTAGCAATGTAGTCGCCGCCAAGATAGGGCATGACTGCTGGATCCACAACCTCCACGACCACCTCTCACATCATGTATCCATCTTGCGGGTAATCTTCAACTTCCTCATTCATTTCGCACTCGATTCAATTGACCTCCTGTTGAAAATCACACAAATTTCCCCAAATCCTTCGCGTGCTTAGACTTAGAAACCCTAATTTTCATATAAACTTGGAACTTTTAGAAAGTTTGCCAGAGCTCCAATTTTGCTTCTATTCTTCGAACAAACAGAAGTAAAAAACCTACAAGACAAACTCGAATGCGCTAAAAATCGGTTCTAACCACATATTTTTGGATCTCGGAACCTCCGAGAATTTATACTACTCATCTTCTGCTGTCTATTTCACAAGATAAGATGAGTTCCGAGAGTCGTTAGAGCAATGAAGACTCTGAGGCCAGCATTCCTTCTTCACCACTACTGAGTGATTCCTCCCAAGAGAGGGATAGATATGTGAGGAGGGAGAGACCGAGGCCATCTCCACAGGTGGCTGCTCGTCCACGATTGGGAGAGAAGGATTTTGACGATGTATAGTACAGTATCTTGTATATAAGGAAGTATTCGTATATGATTCCCTGGGTTACCGGAGTCAAATACGTATCTGGTAAGGATTCTAGGAGATAAGGTAGCCCTTCGTAAGGAGGAAGGACATCCCTTAAACTAGGAAGTCAATCCGACGTTTAAGGAAGCCAGAGTTCTACTCGGGCATAAGTCCAGGTCCGGTATGACTCGGGGAACCCCCTATAAAAGGATCAGCAATCCTATAGGGGAGGGGAAAAAGTTAGGTCTAACAGGTCTTAGAAGGAAGAGAGATCCCAGCGATTCCCATGAGAAGACCCGCTGCTTTGAAGGAGTCGAGACCAGCGGAACCAGTCGTCGTAGTCTCCGATTAGGACTAGGATAGCCACTGACATATACATCCCTTGTAAAGACATTCTCTGATCAATATATACGAACAAGACGTAGGGTTATTATCCTGAGGGAGGCCCAAACCTGTAAAAAAGGGCATTTTCCTTGCTGTCAAATCTCTTGGCCTTGTGCCCTAGAGGTCCCTACCCCCCAAGTATCACCGTTCCACGAATACCGTAAGATCAGCGGTTTACCGATCGTCGATAGATGGCGCTGACGGTGGGGACCTCTACTGCTCAAGCCCTCAAGGAAGCATCAGAGTCGACAAGATGTGCAACTAGCCACGATCAGTCCTCGTCACCGACTGCACGTCCCTCCCCGGTTCGACCTGAGGAGGAAGAAGCAGGCTCGGCAGGAGATACGATCGCCTTCACGCAACGCACCGGGTACTCAGAACAGGGCCTTTACGACAACTTTGGCCTGATGGAGCCTTACCCGGTGACTGACCACGTAGATTTTGGAGAATACACCACTGGCGAGTACTCGGATTGCAAAGTCAATCACTTCAGAACCGAGTGCGCTAGGGCCTTCGAGGGAACGTTGGTGTTACACGATGATTCCCAGGCAGGAGTGACCAGTCCAAGACCGGGGCAGTCGCCCGCAACGTCTGATCAACCAATCGATCAAGATTCCAATCACAGCATCCCTCCCTAGGGGGGACACGATAGAGTGGGAATACACCCCATCCAATCCCAACCTTCGGATGGTTTTCACGATCCAGGACGATCGGGAAGATCCCAAAGACCAGGATCAGGAAGGGGGCTCACAACGTCAGAGTCTGATGGCTACTCCCCTTGGGAACAAGAATAGGCTTACTACAACACACATAACCCCTCAAGGGATGGGTGAGTACGTGTCCCGAATTGCTCGAAGAATCACCGAGGTGCACAATCTGCTGTTATGACCACCAACAAAAGATTTGACGACACCCAATGGAGCACAATGGCTACGACGGCTGGGGGCTGAACTACAGCAGGCCCAAGACCAAGCCGAATCTTCTTGACTCCAGTCGGGGACACATAGCTCCGCCCGAGAAATAACCCCTCTCCAACCAAGGGAATCGGACGGAGAAGGACGACATCACAGGAACCAGTCTCGCTGGGATAGACAACACATCGATCTCCGCAACAGGATCAGCGAGCACTGATCCCAAAGGCATCAGCGAGAGCAGACTCCTCCCTAGAGAGACTACCAGCACCGCGCTAATAACAGGGGACGATCCCCGACCCCAATTAGTGGTGAGAATTCGCCTTATCGGAGGACCATCCCAAGAGCTCCGACATGTGCACTGGCCGTCCCACTTCACGCCCGGGGCCCTAGAATTGTACGATGGCACCATGAATCCTGTAGAATTCCTACAGATCTACACTACGGTGATCGAGGCCGTAGGCGGGAATGAGAATGTCATGGCCAACTACCTCCCGACCGTCCTTAGAGGAGCGGCCAGGACCTGGTTGACAAACCTACCCCTAGGAACGATCCGCTCCTGGGGACAGCTTTGCGACATGCTCCTCGCCAACTTCCAAGGTACTTTCACATGTCCTGGTTGGGTTGATGACCTATTCCTAGTCATCCAACAACTAGATGAGACCCTTCGAGAATTCACCAAGCGGTTTAATGCTGTTCGCAACACTATTCCCGAGGTAACAAACTCAGATGTTATTCGCGTCTTCGTGCGAGGCAGTAGAAAAGAGATGTGCACGCACAACCTGATCATGCACCCTTCCAAGACCATGCTATAGCTAATGGATCTAGCCGAAAAGGCCGCCTGTGTGGAGAAAACTCTACGGTATATCAAGCAGTAATAGGGCAGGGTGACCAGATCCCCTCTCTAGACCAAAGACGACTCATCGAAGATGAAACGGAGGAAGAAATCCTCCGGAGGGAACCGGGAGAAGAAGGCTAAAGCCAACGAGGTATTAGCGACCTTCCCGAGAAGCGTGCCTAGCAGCCACGTGCCAAGGACAAGCCGATGACTTCCTCCGACAAGGCAGGAAAGGTCTGGTGCGACTTCCACCAGACCGATTCACATGATCTCCGTCAGTGTTGCATCTTCAAGAAATACCTCAAGGAAGAAAGAGAGAAATTCCGCGAGGAAAACCAGCAGGTCGCAAACAACAATCAAGACACTACATCCGACGATGATGACTCCACCCCTGAGCCTTTTTAGGGGCATATCAGAGCAATCGAGCATATATTCGGGGGCTCGTCCTCTTACAAGTCGAAAAGGCAATACAAGGCCATTGCCCGAGAGCTTCTCACGAACATACCACAAGTCCCTCGGACAATCAAATGGTCGGAGGTCACGATCACATTCGACCAAACCAACTGCCCTGAGAACTGTGTTCGACCAGGATGATACCCAATTGTTGTCGAACCAACGATCAACAACTGCCGAGTGGCCGAGGTGCTAATAGACGGGGGGAGCTCCCTGAACATCCTATTCGCCAACGCCCTCGGTGCCATGCAAGTATCACGGTCGTCCGTCCAGACAGTAACACAGGCGTTCCACGGTATCATCCTAGGCTCGTCGGCTACGCCGATCGGGCAAGTCACCCTCCCGGTTACCTTTGGCACACCGGAGAACTTCCGAACAGAGAAGATCCTATTCGACGTAGTCGACTTCGAGACGGCATAAAATGCCATCTTGGGGCACCCAACCCTGGCCAAATTGATGGCAGTAACACAATTCGCATATCAGTGTATGATGATGCCAGGCCCAAAGGGCGTCTTCACAATAAAGAGCTCCCCCCAGGAAGCATTCACTACCTCAGGAAACATTATCACTGACGGGTGCAGAACGGCAATCGCTCATGGGTTTCTAGCCCATTAGTAACCTCCTGTCGGTGGAAGTTATACTTCTACTGATGAGCGGATGGCCCCTCAGTAGATAAAGACTTTCACTGACGGGGCACCAGGACCGTCAGTGGAAAGACCTCCAGCGCTGCCCGGGTGGCATCTGAGAGTACTTTCACTGATGGGCGTGGAACATGCGCCTGTCAGCGGTAACTCTTTCCTTAGATGGGTACATGTCCTGTGCCCATCAGTGGAAGTATTTTTATACATTTTTTTTACATATCTGAATAGCATATATAGCAATTAATATGACAAAAATTAAGCATATATAGCATTTAATACCACAAATATGAAGCACATATAGCAATTAATATCACAAATATTAAGTACGCATATAAAAGCAAGTTTACAACGAATTAAAACGGCAAACAAATGAATTTAACAATGTTTATTTTCACTAGCCCTACTCTAGGTCTATGACGCTTGGCTAGTACTTGCAGGGTGGCGGTAAGCGGGTAATTGGACTCCCGCGTAGAAATCACCGCTTGACCGAATGACTTCGTTGTTGATAATGTACGCGAAGGTCTTCTGGATGCGAGCAAAGTCCTTCCTCCAGTCGTACTTATCATCGGCCAGGTCGTGTATGAAATTATTAAATTGATCCTGGCTCCATTGCGGGTTGTGGGATATGACGAACGCGTCTATGTGAGCGCGGACATAGTACCCACATGTCACGTTGCCTTCTGGCTGTTGCCTGCAAGGGAAGTTGAATTTGTGGATCAACTTTTTGCTCTTGCTTTCTACTCCTCCCCCTCGCAAGTTGTATTCACAAAAGGCGGCCTCCAAAACTTCCTTAATTCCTGAGTAGTCCCGCTTGACACTTCTTTGGGAATCAAAATAGTATATCATTCTGGAAGGCTTGTGGATGACAATGAGGATCCAGTGGTTGCTGCGTAAAAGTTAACGAATGAATATAAAAAGATGGGGATAGTGCTTAAGAAAAGCAAAGTAGGGACGGTAGCAAGTAACTTATGGGGGGTTGTAGGGCATGAGTACGTAGTCCTTGTCCTTATGATATATCAATGACTCAGTGAGGAAATTTGTTAGGACTGGCTTCGCTTCTCGTACATAGTAGTCGTTCATGACGACCGGATCCATTATTCCAAAAGTGCAGTTGAGCAGACGCCTACACTCTTGGGCTTGGTGAAGCGCCCACAGCCTGACGAGCATGGTGTCGAGCCGGAAGAGGTTGAATAAATTAAAGATATCTTCAAAATTGATGTCGAAGGTGTCATGCTGTCTGTCCAGGAAGAAACCGTAATTTTTTGGCACCTTGACCTTAAAGTGTACCTCATAATCATCCCGATTCCGTGACCTCATCATGATTGTGTCATGGAGAAGTTTCATCTGTGCGGGCAACCTCTGTACCTTGTCATCTGGGAGCAAGGGCTCACCTGCCTCGTACACTACTCGTCGAGGCTTCTTGATAGTTTCGGCAAATGTCTGGAAGGATAAGGCTTTTCTCTTGCTTTCCTTGCTTACCTCCTCCGCAGCGGTGCCGCCCCATTTGTGTGCTCGTTTTCTTTTCCTCTCTGGCTCTGGAGAGGAGGCCCTCTTGCCTCCCGTCAATGCTTCGCCCACTGCGGCATTGGGCATTCTTGGAGACAAGACGTTCTTTTCTACTGCCTTCGGGTCATGGTGATGCTTGGAGCGCCTTTCACGGGGCAGCGAGTCCGTCTTGGGTTTCTCCTCCTCCTGGGACAGAAGGATCGTTGTGTGTTGCTGCTCGGCAATATCGTCATCCCGATCATCGAATGAAATGGGCGTACGGCACAGGCTGAGCGGAGACGGGCCGACTCCGATTGATGGAGAGGGGATGGTTGACGTACTAGGAGAGGACACCCCGGGGATAACTATCTGACTCTTCGGCCACAGGATGTAGTACCCCTTGCAGTCTCCTAGCTTCGTGACATCCTTTTCAGGGGCGACAGGGACTGCGATGTCACTGAACTCGGCGACAACGCGGTCCACCTGCGCCCTCGCCATGTGGGAAGGTATAACAGCGTTGTGGCATGTCGCACCCTCTACTATTGGGAAGACTAGGCCGTGTGCAGCCGTCTTTTTCATGCCGGACAAAGGGATAGTGAGGTGGCATTTTGTGGGGTCCTGCATAATGAACAATGTGTCATACCCATTGTTATCCGCACAATGCTGTGAATTACAGCCCTCAAACAAGTGATTCAATGTGGCGATGAAGCTTATAGTGATGTCTTCGACGGGACTTGGCGACTCGGGGGCGACGTCGGAGGCTGAGGCGCAGCTACTCCATCCAGCAGGATAGGAGCCCTGATGTCCATGAGGATGCACAGGCGGACGAGATGCATCACAGGCGTCGTAGCCTCTGGACTCTAAAAATTCTTGCGCCGCCAGCATGCCAGCCTCCTGGGCTGCCCTTATCATCTCTGGCATAAGAGATGTTTGCCTTCCTCTCCTCCTCTGGCGGGTAGCCTCGTGGTCTTGAGGAAAGACTTCGTCCCATATAGCCCCGCTCCCGATCCCTCGGACACACCCTGTCTTCTTCCTCGTTCCTAGAGCCTTCGAGAGATGGTCTTCCCACCTCTCACTCTGGACAGAGTCCTGGGAGCTCTCAGGCTGCTGGGACAGCTGCCTCTGCAAGGGAAACGGCACAAGGTATGGGCCGTTAGCGTATTGGAAGCACAATAGTATATTTCAAGAAGACATTAGGTTTAGATTTTACCAAACGTTCGGAGACCGCCTGAAGCTCGGGGTCCGTGATAATTGGTGACCCAGTAGCTGGGTCAGAAACTATGTGCGCCCTCATCCAAATCTGGGTGCGTTCCTGCTCGATATCAACGAAAGGAACCGGTTTGCCAGCCGCTATCAGCGCGGCGTCCTCTTTGGCCCAGATAAGTCTCTTCCCTGGAACACCTCGGTTGCTAAGGTGGTGGGGGAATTTGTTCTTCACGCGCAGCTCCTTCCCCCGGCGACTCTTCTCCTTGAATGTGTCACTCTTCTTGTCGGCAACGAACTCCTCCCAATGTTTGAGTTCTACCTTTGGCCATTTAGTTTTAACTGTAGTTTCGAAATTGGCGTCTAGAAGCTTCGTTGCTTCATATCGCCATGTCCTTAGCGCAGCACACATGACGCTGTCGGCTTTCTGCTGTACTCTTTCCTTGTCAGCCTCTGGGATAGCGTACTTATCCTAGATCTTGTCGAACAGGACCTTTTTCTGGGCGTTCGTCATTTTTTTGAAGTCCTGGCATGTGATCCTGACATGCTCATGGACAATGCACCCGCAGGTGTTGCTGAACGACCTCGCAACCTTCTCGAGACTTGCAGGAACACCTGTTACGCCAACTCGAGTGACCACGAATGTCTCGTTCGTCAGCTGGTTCCCTCCTCTAGGGTTGTACCGTCTCTTCGGCTTCGATGGTGCTGGATCGGGCGCTGCCTCTTCTTCCAATCCCGATTCACTAGACCGAGAATCGTCAGACGAGCCAGACACACTCTCTTCATCTCGCGCCGAGAGAGGTGCTAGTGCTGAAGGTACGTTGGCCGGCTCGTTGGCAGCTACACTGGCCGGCTCAGGGGCTGTTTGATCGGTTCGGGACGGGGCGTCAATCGAGGCCGCCACGTCTAGGGGCACCGCCCTCTCATCATCTATGCGGGCTAGTTCCCGGGTTGGCGATGAGTCCATTTCCGATTATGTAACACCCATCCTAATGTATAAATGGAATTCTACTTTGTCTCATGCATACATGACATCATCCATACACCACCTTGCATAAACTTGAATACTAAATAGTTAGGTTTTATAGAATATGTGCATATCTCATCTTAAAAACCTAAACTTTGCAAAATTTTCTTCTCTGCGCTTGATCCGGATGTTTGGTCCGGAACCTCCGGACGCAACCACCGAGTGACCCGGAATTTCCGGGTGGACTCCGAGCTATATTCCGGGTGAGTCCAGAGAAGGTTTTGGGTGAGTCGGTTAGCCGGAGGTTTAGTCCGGAACCTCCGGGTTCAACCTCTGGGTGGTCCGGATTCCGGGTGGATTCCGAGCCAATTTCCAGGGGAGTCCAGAGAGCGTTTTGGGATTCCGGTGCTGCCGGAGGTCCAATCCGGAACCTCCGGGATGAGCATCCGGGTGAACCCGGAAAGCTCCGAGTGAATTCCGAGTGGGTTTCCGGGTGAGTCCAGTAGGGTTTTGGCCGTGATTTTGTGAAGGCCGGAGGTCCCATCCGGAACCTCCGAGTCCAATGTCCGGGTGACCCGGATTCCGGGTCGTCCTCCGGACGGTCTTCCGGTGTGAGCATCCGAGTGTCAGATTTGAGGACACGTGCCGTCGCCGGTTGGGGGGCGGTGGGCGGTGGAGCCTCCGTGGAGGGGTCGCCGGCCCTTGTATAAAAGCCTCCCCAGGGGCCCCCTCTACCTCTTTTTCTCCTCCCCACTTAATCCCTCCATTTTCCTCTCCTTTTCTCTTCAAGAACAGCACAGCAGCCTCCTCCTCCTCATCATCTTCCTCAGCTCTGGCGCCAACTCCGGTGAGCCGGCGCCCTGGTGAGCTAACTCCTTCCCTTCCCTTCCTTCTCCTGTGTCCCCATTCCCCCTTCCTCACTCCCCTTCCTCCTTTACTCAGCTCAAGCCGAGTTCTTCAGCAGCCTCTTCGAGTCATCCGGAGTCCATTCCGGACCATCCGGAATTCCTTCTGAGCTGCAGGGTTCAGCAAAGAAGAGGGGTGTTTTCAAGGCAGAAAAGGGGGGAAGCTGGTCATTGAGGTTTGAGAGCAAGGGCAGCTGTGGTTCCTTCCAACTTTTGGGGTGACCTTTTCTCAAGAGGTATAGGGTTCATCTTTTAACAAATGTATATTTTCAAAACCTATAAAAATGCTCTATTGTTAGTTCAATCCCAATGCTCCAAAGTAGTTAGTACCTGTAACTAATATGCTAGGATATAAGGATAGTTCCTTTTCATATTAATCTTCAAATCAAACATGGTTAACCCTAATATAAACTTGGACCCAATGAACCATGCATATAACTACTTGATTAACTACTTTAGTTCTTTAAAGTTGAAATGAAGCATGGTACTTATTGCAAAACCCTAGCATTCACCAAGTGTTGTAGCATCTCATGTTTAGCATTCCATCATGCATACATGCTGGAATTTATTTTTTCTTACCACTTCCTTCCGGTGCCTCGTGTTGCTTGCGACAGAGCCCGAAGAGGAAGAACCGCAGAACGTTGAGCTCACTCAAGTCTCCGAATCCTACGACGAAGGCAAGCAGAGCTTGTTGCATTCTTTTACCTTTCGTAATTGCGTGTGTGATTGAATGATTGGTTGATATGAGTATTGAAATTGAATTTACTAGCATGCGTAGGATGTATCGTTGCGTTGAGAACGTCCTTGTTGCCCTTTCAACTAAAATTGGTTAAGTGAGTTGGGAGAGCCGAGGGCGTACGCAATGGATACGGTTGGTGTTAATTGAAGTGTTGAAGTGACCCAGGGGTTTGGTGATTAGAAATTGAGATTGGTCACACACCAACCGCATGCCGGAGTGTTACTTCCCTGTCACGCGTGGACATTACCGATAATCGAGGCTGGGATAGGGTTGAGGTAAGTCTCGATATCACTTGGAGTGAAATGCACTCGCCATATCCAGGATGATCGATTGTCGGTAATGATCTGAGAGTTGATTGAATGTGATATGAAATGGATTGATAGCCCTCGCGGACGTTAACGGAATCGATACCGGGAATGATTGAGGTAAGCCTCGATATCACTTGGAGCTTTGCAACCTCCAAGGGAAATGCACTCATCATGTCCAGGGTGATCGTATTGCCGGCAACGGTCCAAGAGGTGGATTGAATTTAATGGGTGTGGGCTACCCCAATGTGATATTCCAATTGTCTTGATTACTTTGTATGCAATTGAATCCTGAAGTTCACTTTGATTCTATCATTTATGATTATGCTACGAACTAGGTTACTACTTTGATTCGGTACTATCTCAATGGAATTGCATCATGTTTAATTCCTGTAGTAGTGAGCATGTGTAGGACATGGAATCAAGCACGAATAAGTCTTGCGAGTACCTTTGTACTCACCTAGGATATTCCTAGACTTTTGCAGGTGAGCCAACCGTTGCGGAGTTTTGTGATGAAGCTTAATTCAAATGGTTTCCTTGGTCCGCGTTCGACTCGTGGGACTAGTTTGGTTGTTGTGCGGTGGTTGATGCACCACTGCGGGGCTTTTGGTTCTTTTCCGCTGCATTGTAATATTTCAGTCTCAACTAAATTTACAGTTATCGCCGACTGAAGTGTTTGTAAAGTTCACCCAGTGAACAACTAGTTTAATATAGTACTGTAGTGCTTGTTTATGGTATACGAGTTGTTATCCCGGTTGCCCATGTACAATGCGTGTATGGGATGGAGTATGTGGGCAACTGTGCAGTGGTCTTATTGCGGGTTAGGATTGCACTTTGTGATGGCAGAGGTGAGCGAACCACTAGTCCTGTGTAGCTCTGGTGGAGTCGATCCAGGGGATTCGTCCCGTACTCGCTAAGTCTCCTACGACTGTCACGCTTCGCGCTGACTGCAGAGCAGAGCTGGACCTTCCGGAGTCGCACCTCGTGGCTAGGTTGGGTTGAGGGGATGCATATCCCGGGCTCTAGTCCTCCTATGACTATCATGGAGCGCACTCTTATCGCGCGGTACTACCCCTTCACTGGGTTTTGTAGTGACCCTATTCTCAAATATGAGATCAGTGAAAATATCACGAACAAAAAACGATTTCTTTCATTCGCATGCATGCATATAGATAGTCCAAAAATGAATTTGATTTCAAACCCTAACATGAGCTTTATGATTAATATGAAATAGGACGGCGAAACCTCTGTTCCTCCAACTCACGACTCAAAAATTTATACATGTTCCAAAACAACTAGGTTATCAAAACCGTTACTAGTTAATCGAAGCTCAGTTGCGTTTTAAGACCAAATTATTTTTCGTGAGTTCTCTCCCCGGATAAATATTGGAAGGAACTAATTGAGCTAACTTCCTCTCCTCCAATATAAACGGAATGAACATTTAAAAAGTTAACTGTCGTATTGAACTCAAGATTAACGTTTGAAAGATCATTGAAGAAATGATTCGAGTACCTAGAGTTCAAATTATTTTGGACTATACTAACCAAGTATTTAAATAAGCAACTAACTACGTTTATAAATTTTTAATTACTAGCTTTCGAATAGCAAAGGATACAACAAAATACAAGAGAAATAAAATAAAGAAAATATTTTTCTACAGTGGGACCCGTCTGCAGGTCCATTTCTACACCTGGCCAGCATGCTCCACTGCCATTTCTTTTTTTTATATACGAAGCAGCTCAACCAGCACATTAAATTCACTCCAGGCAGTCCATTTCCCATTGCCCCCTTTTCTCTCTCTTCCTTGCTCCACGCACAGCACCTCTACAACAGCTCCCCATTTCTTGCTTCTTCAAGCTTTTCCCCAAATGTCTTCTTCTCCCCTCCAAAATTCCACCCAAAACCAAGAATCTGGCCATGCATGCTATGCCACGGGATTCCCCATCTCCTAATCTTTCAACCCATCCAAGAATTTCTCACATGCAGGAGCTTTTGGACCTGTTGCCATTGGAGCAAGAAATGGGGGCGTCGTCTTCTTCACTGCCGGCAGCCCTCCGCTCCACCCAAGAGCCGCCGGTCCCTCAGCTCCTTTGCTCAGCGCCCCCCCCCCACGCGCCGCCCCGCTCCTGCTCATCCCAGCGCCACCGCCCAAGCTCCGGGGCTGTGCCACGCCGCCATGCCTCACCGGCCTCCTCCGCCCAGCACCCCGCCGCCCAGGCCCGCCGCCGGCCTCCCAATGCCTCGGCTTCCCTCCTCTGTGCCGCCCACCAGCCAAGCTCCCCGCGCCTCCATTGTCGCTCGCCCCGCCGAGCATGCTCCCGCCTTAGGCCGCCGGCCGGTCTCCTCTCCTTTCTGATCAGCCGCAGGAGCCGCCGCTGCAGCACCCGGTGCCGCCCCAGATCCGAGCTCTGACCGGCCCCGCCTCATCTCTTGCCACCGCGGTGACGCCGCCTCGCCGCAGGACCTGGCCGTGCTCAGCTCCCCTCTACTCCCTGCCACTGCCGCAAGCCGCCTCCTTGCCGCTTGCTGCTGCCGCTTGGTGCCACTGCCGCTTGCATGTCACCGTCGCCTGCAGTTTTGGCTGCCATCGGGAGGAGATGGAGGAAGGCAGCGGGAAGAGGAGAAGGTGCTGCTACAGTCCCGAGTCGAAGAAGGATGCGGATACGAGTTGAGGAGTAGAAAAGAAGATGAAGATGACGATGTGCACGGAGCCGATCAGTGACCTAACTGTCCTCCTCATCGAATTCTTTGTGATTCACGACAAGGGTAAACTCTAGAACCCTAGCATGCGGCGATTATCCTTAGCATGTGGTAGATGCGACTGAGTGTGGCTATTAGGACATTTTCTGTTAGTTATGCATTGTAGGTGTTGTTGAAGGACTGAGAACCTTCGAGCTCAGTTAGGTATCCTTCTTATGGTTATTACGAGATGAAACCAAAGTAAAATCCGAAGATGCCACCAGGACTAGAAATGTTTGGTTTAAATTATGAATCTATGTTCCACCAGCTTATACGACTAACAATTGAATTATTACTTAAGCATCCATATACTCGACTAACAGTTAACCCCAGAGCGAAGTTAATAACCGCTTAATGCAATCCACGCAGCTACGACCGAATTAGTTAAAGACTAATCATCAGTTAGAATAATCCATACGCTGATCATGTCCGGATAGGACCTAACCATGGTAGTAACATTGGAGGTGCCTAGCTAACCCAACTTATTAAGTACAGAGTCAACTGCTTAGTGTGTCCCGCCATGATAACGAAACTAATAAACTTAATCGTTAGCCATTAGTAAGGTTCAGATAAATCAATATACCGAGGGCTCTAATAACCATGAGTTGGTTTTGTAGCGGTAATTATTTTAAGTCTGCTAAAGATTGGTAAATTAACACATTAATCCCATGCAAAGCAAAACGATTTCAATACTGGTCAACTAGGGCAATATTCCTTATTGTAAATATTAGCTATCAAGGAAGTGTAGGGCATAGCTAATTCTCTGAACTATGTTTAACTAGTATCTAGCTCAACTAACCCCCTCAGTGAATAAATAATTTGAAAATACCTGTGTACTCTAACTGATGCCTTAGTTGCCTATAGTCTCGATCGAACAAGGTGCTACTCCAAGGATACCTTAAATGCCTAAGGATGACGTGGTAGACCCACTTGTCATTTTCCAAATAAAATGTTAGTACTAGAAATGAGATATTTAATACATTCCTTACCGAGAAGAAGACAGGAAATGCTAAGTTTTATTAAACTTGTAGAACCCGTAGAAGATGCCAACGAACTCCTAATACATATATGCTAGAGAATCTAGCTTAACAGCCAAACCAACATGCTCAATATCATAACTCACCTAGAATCCGCGCGAAAACCTAGCATTTCATGCATGCATCCATGTAGTTGTTCATCCACCATTAAAGCTATATCACAACTAAAACTAAACCCAGAATCTGGAATGAACGCCAACCCATTTATGTACTTGTATACCTTATTTTAAATCCACCATAGTTGCATCCATATCGCTAGCATTCATGCATCTTCGTCCTTTTCGAATTAGTTCTTAGGATTGCTTTTTCCTTTTTTAGAGGTCGCTTACTTCTTACCGGTGTTTCAAGTATTTTGGAGTTCTCCCGCATGCTCCCCGCAAGACCAGGAACAACCAGAATCAGGCAAGCAGAGCTTGTTGCATCTTTACCTTCCGTACTCTTGTGTATGCCCTTGTTATATGTGCTATGTGTATGAATGTTTATCGGTGAATTGTCGCAAGTTGCGTACACTAGCATGTGTAGGATGTGTCTTACGTCGAGAACATCTGATGGCTCTTCAACTAAATGGTTAAGTGAGTTGTGAGAGCCGAGGGCGTGCACAATGGGTACGGTTGGTGTTCATCGTAGTTTGATGGCGACGCGGGTGTAAGTAGAGATTTAGTCGTCACACCAACCCTATCTTCAGCGTGTCACCATCCCTTATCACACGTGAACGCTAGCGAGAACCAACACTGAGGATAGTTGGGGTTTGTGCACTCACTATGCCTGCAGGGGTTGAGTTGTCGGTAGTGGTTCGAGAGATTAAAATGAACTTGTTGAGGATTGGATCAATTTGGATTGGATTTAGGGGCTGCCCGAATCGAATTGGATGAGGTTAATTGGATTGGTTTGGATTGGACTCATGGGTTGCCCCAATGGATTTGGATTTGATGACTTGATCTCGTGGTAACTTGGTTGTGGTATGTTTGTGTCCTGAGTTAGTCTGTCATTTAGTATGTCTTTACTTCACCTTATTACTGTTATGTCCTTAAGTTGTATATCGTTACTCTGAGAAGCATTCATGTTTAATTGTGTTGTACTAGTATGAGTAGGACATTTAATCAAGCACGAATAAGTCTTGCGAGTACGTTTGTACTCACCTAGGTTAATCCTAGAGCTTGCAGGTGAGCCGGTGGTCGATGATTATTTTGACGAAGCTTGAACTCGGGTTTCCTCGGTTGTGTTCGATTGTGGGATAGTTGTAGCTTTTGTTCAGCGGTCGCTAAGCCGCTGTGGGACTCATCCACTTGTTTCCGCTGTCGTTTAATTTCTCCGTACTCGGATATGCTTTCAGTCATGACTGGATAATGTAAGGTGTTGTCCCATCGTGGGCAGTTAATATTAATATCGTATTTGTAGAGCTTTGTTATGATATCCGAGTTGTTAATTCCAGGCTGCCCTTACGCAATGCGTGTATGATATGAAGCGTTTTGGGTATGCCGTGAAGAGTCGAAGCCGTACCTTGTTCTACTAAGTCGAGCAGGTGTTGGTTGAGTGACCCGCTGGCTGAGATGCTGTGCCGGCCAGGCAGGGTGTGGGCGTGTTCTACCGGGCTTTCGAGCGACCCACTAGCCTCCGGGCTAGGTTAGGGTGTGGGTAGAACTGCCGGGCTCCTCCGACCTTGTTTTGTCGTGGTAGGATTCGGGAACGACTCTGAACCTTCACCGGGTTACGGAATCGTATGTGGTTCTGGGAAGATTGGTCGCTTCCGGCCGGCTCGCACGTGGCGGGTGTCGGATCGTTCCGTTTTGGTGCGTACGGCGCAGGTACCGTGCCACCGAGCTGACGAGTCCTTCGGTCCTTGGTGACTTCGCGTTCCCTTAATCATATGCAATTCCGGGTCCGTGACAGGGTCAGGGATCTATATGTGGTTCCGGGAAGATTGGTCGCTTCCGGCCGGCTCGCACGTGGCGGGTGTCGGATCGTTCCGTCTGGTTGCGTACGGCGTAGGTACCGTGCCACCGGGCTGACGAGTCCTTCGGTCCTTGGCGACTTCGCGTTCCCCTAACCATATGTGGATCCCGGGTCCGTGACAGATTAAGAAACTTAAAAAATGAAAATACAAAACAACTATTATCATCCGAAAACATACTATACTATAAATTACCATGGGCTAAATAACATGAAGGAATATTATCATCCGAAAAGTTGCTTGCAAGCAAAACAGCAGAACCAGAACCCCATGATGCAACGGTGCCTAGGGGGGCATATTTCCATTATCCGTAACAAGAATGAACTTTTGCCAAATTGACAAGCATACATACTATTGCATAGAGTTAGATAAAAATTATGAACACGACAGGATAAGTAGCAGTCAGGGCCTCGATTTGCAGGGCAATAGTTAATCAACGAAGTGGAACCATTCCTATGAAACATCAATTCAAGAGACTAATAGAAATATTCAAGAGACTAATAGATCAATAATAGACAAACGCAGAAATTTAACACTATAAAATGAGAACTGAGTAAAAGTATACTATAAACAAATTAACGCAAACTCCTTAATAAAGTATCAAAGTAGCAGATTATAAAAGTGAACATTTAAAATGACGTATGAGTAAACTTTTTTAAGATGTAAATGCTGAGATTAACAACCCCTAGAGAGAAGAGTGTAAACTTGACATAACACTGAACAGACAATTATATAGATGTGAATAACACAAACATAGTGAGACACTAGTGAAGATAGTTATACTCGAAACAAACGAGCAATCTCTAAAGTGAAAAGAGAGAATAATTGAAAAAGAGAGTTAAATATAATTAGAAATAACTAAGACAAATTACTAATAAGCAGAATCAATAGAGAGATATATAAAATGAAGAAAGAAAGAGATATATATTCACGAATGTAGAGAAAAACACACATTAAAACTAAAGTGTTCAGAACACTCACTAGTACAGATCAAAATTAATGAAGAAGAGAGTAAGACGAAAGATACACTCTTAGATTAATAATCTGAAAACAATTTAGAGTATCCTGGAATAACGAAGTTTAGACAAAGATGAATAAAATAGATTGAGAGCTTACAATCATTGCAAACAGCTGTAAACTATGTATACATAGCCAAAAAGCTAAATCCATAAATTCTTTTCTGAAGATAAAATAACATTTAAGAAAAGCAGCAGAACTGAAGACAATGTAGCTAATCTAATCCACTACTCTAAAGTCAACACTAGAAGAAGAAAACTACAAGAGAATCAATGTAGACATCAAGAGAGATTCGAAAGAAGTAGACTAAACAAAGTATTTATTATAGAACAAACAAGAGTAACTACGTAGAACTAGAGTGAGAAATATAGAGTGAAGATTGATATAGAGTGAAGATTGATATAGAGTGAGAGACGTGTGAGATGCACAGAACAGACACTATTAGATAAAGAAGTATTTCTAACTTCAAGAGGAGAAAAGAATTAAGAAGTGATGAGATCAGAGATACGACCGAGTATACTTTAGAGAAGAAAGAAAAAACTGATAACCAGCAAAAGAGTGACGATGAGAGACAAACTGAGCTGAATTAACATTATCGTGAGAAGCCGTGAAGCAAAAGAAGTGTATTTACCAGCAGAAACAGATTGCATTACGAGAACGAAAAGACGAGAACATGTAAACTAATCGAGATGAAGTTATGAACGAGTTATGTGACAGAAGATTTGACTTGTTGTGACTCCATAGGGATCGGTGGAGGTATAACTATGGTACTGGTGTTCATATCTTCGATTCTGACATCTTTCGCCCATCTGACATGAAACATGGGGATCTTGGTCACGGTGTAGTCAAGTTCCCAGATCTCTTCGATCACGTCGTAGTACCTACACTTCTTGCCCTGATAACCAGTCCTAGACTCCTGCATTACACCGTAGTTCTGGTACGTACTGCGCCGGTCTTGAGCCTCCGTGTAGAATGTGTATCCGTTGATATCATATGATTGCCATGTCACGACTTTGCTATCGGGTTCTTGTGACAGCATTCGGACAGTTTCTTCTTCTCCATTTGTCCGCTCCCTTTCATACCAGTAGTCCTTTAGCCACCGGGAGAAATTTGCGTTATGCTCTTTCGTGAGTGCAACTGTGCCCTTTTTCGGATTCTCTTCGTGCAACTGTTTCATGTGGACCTGAATATAAGGCCGTACCACAGCCAAGTGTTGCAACACCATGAAATGTGCTCTGTTGTAGTCATCTGATCTTTTCGATTAGTACACATGTAAACTTTTATGCCCGATTGCACCTTTACCGTCGAGCCTGCTTGTGTGCCGCAAAACTGGAACACCTATAGGTTTTTGATCACACATGTAATCCGTGCAAAACTCGACACCCTCTTCGGTAGCATAGCCTTGGATGATGCTACCTTCCGGATGCGCTTTGTTATGAACGTAGCACTTGATAACCCCGTTGTACCTTTCAAACAGGTACATGTTGTGCAAAAACACGGGACCGAGGTCCAGTATCTCCGGGACAATATGGATCATGAGATGTACCATGACATCGAAGAATGCTGGAGGGAAATACATCTCAAGTTCACATAGTATGATAGTGATCTCGGCCTTCAGTTTCAGGCAGCGTTGCACCGTGATTGACTTCTGACAGATAGTGTTGAAGAAGTTACAAAGGTCTGTGATCGTCTTGCGGACACCTGGCTCCATGATACCTCTAATTGCAATAGGCAGTATCTATGTGATAATCACGTGGCAGTCATGAGACTTCATGCCAATCAGTTGGTGAGTCTTCATGTCAACAAGATTTCAGATGTTTGCGGAGTAACCCAAAGAAACTTTGACACCATAGAGACATTCGCAGAGGCTATGGAGCTTGTCTCTACTCAGAGTGTAGCAAGCAGCAGGACAGCTGGTCTTGACTCTGATACCATTCTTCCCCATCTTGGTCGTTTCTCTGGTTGCCCACAGCTCAGGTCTTATATTCATGTATTGCATGTCTGCTCGTGCCTTCGGTCCATCTTTTGTCTTGTCCAGAATGTTGAGCAAGGGACCAAGCAAGCTGTCGCAGACATTTTTTTCGACATGCATTACATCAATGCTGTGACGTGTGTCTAGGTGAGGCCAGTAAGGCAATTCCCAAAAAATAGATTTCCTTTTCCAGATGCCCTTTACCGACGGTTGTTTCTTTCCTTTTCCTGGCTCAACTTCGTCCATTTCATTCAAGAGATCGTAGATTTCTTGTCTGGTCTTCTCGCGAGGCTTTGGACAGATTTCTTTTGTTCCATCGAACCTTTCCGTGTCCTCTCTCCATGGGTCATTCATGGTCAGCCACCTTCGGTGGACCATGAACGTGATTTTTCTAGAGCCCTCTAAGAAAACACTTGTGGTTTCTTCCATGCACTTAACACATGCTTCGTATCCTTTGGTGCACTGACATGCATTGTTCCCGTACGCAGGATAATCTTGCACCGTTGTGAACAACAGGCCTTTCAGAGTGAAGAACTCTTCTTTGTCCACGTCCCAGACCTGAGCCCCTTCTTCCCACAGCATAGCTAGTTCGTCCTTCAGTAGTTGTTGATACACGTTAAGATCCATTCCAAGCTATTTTGGCCCTTGAATGAGAATAGATAGGTGCATGTACTTCCGCTTCATGCACAACCATGGAGGGAGGTTGTACATCCAAAGAACAACGGGCCATGTGCTGTGTCTGCTGCTCATGTTGCCGAATGGATTTATTCCGTCCGTACTCATACCAAACCTGATATTCCTCGGATCACTACCGAAATCTGGGTATTTGGCGTCGATTGCTCTCAACTGACAAGCATCAGCTGGGTGTCTCAATACCCCATCCTTTCTTTGCCCCTCTTCGTGCCAACGCATCAGCTTTGCCTCCTTCTTGTTACCGAATAAACGCTTCAAACGGGGAGGACTGGAAGGTACCATATAACCTTTGCAGGGGCACCACTCGTCACTTCTTCCTCGTCATCATCTTGGTTTCTGCCCCGCTTATATCAAGATGTGTTGCACACCGGACATTTGTGCAGCTCTCTATACTCTTTACGACAAATAATGTAGTCATTCGGACAAGCATGGAGTCTCTCTACATCCAATCCAAGGGGCAGACCACCTTCTTGGCTTCCTCGGTGCTCGTAGGCAACACTTTCTCCTTTGGAAAAACTGTCGCAAGGTAAGCCAGTGTCTCGTCGAAGCTTGCGTCCGGACAGTTGTGGGCTGCCTTGATCCTTAGAAGTTCTAGCGTGACTGATAGACGCGTGTGCTCAAGATCGCAGCTGCGATACAGTGGTTTTGTCGAGTCTTCCATTAGTTTCACAAACTTCGTGACCTCTTTTTCATCCTCGGGGTCTTCGATCACCTGGTCCGCCATATGACTGTCCCTCAACATTTCAGCCAAATTGTTCCCTACCTCTCCCGTCAAGTCATCCCTACATTTAGAAATATGGTCTTCATCTTCTTCTGCATCTTCATGTATGGCCTCTTCTTCTAAACATTCAGTAGTAGCTAAAATTTCTGTCTCCTCACCGTGACTTGTCCAACGTGTATAACCTTCCATGAAACCTTTAGTCAACAAGTGTAGCTGCAACGTGCCTCTGTCCCTAAACATTATTGTGTTCTTGCATACACAACACGGACAACACATCTTGTTCGCACCCCTTTTCTCCCTATCTTCGTCGGCCACATCTAGAAACCCATTCAAAGTATCGAAGAAACTCCGTGTTGGCCTTTCGCTGTACATCCAACTTCGATCCATCGATCCCTACAACAACAAACTAATTGATTATATTCCAAATTAACAAAGAGATCTCGCTAGCACCATCAAGGAGCGGACTCGAGACCATTCCGAATAGGGTAAGGAGAGAGAGGAGGGGAGGAGGAAAGAGAGGGGAAAATGGGTGGAGAGGAGGAGGGAGGGTTAAAAGAGATCTAGATTTAGATTGTATATCTACTAGGAGGAGGGAGGGAGGAGGGGAGGGGGAAAGAGAGGGCAAAAAGGGTGGAGAGGAGGAGGGAGAGGATTGAGAGAGATCTAGATCTAGATTCTAGTAAATTTAGAGGGAGGAGGGAGGAAGGAGGGGGAGGATGGGGAGGAGAACCAGCATGGCGGCCGCAGTCTTTGGGAGGCGCCCGCAGCTGGCCATGTTAGGCGCGCGAGCTCAATGGCCAGCTGCAGGTGCCTCCGCTCTTTATATCGGTGCAGAACTATCACTGACGGGCACGTGAAAATGCCCGTCAACGATAAGTATGCCGCCGAATGCTTACTGGAGCAACTTTACTCCGATGGGCAAAAAAAGACCCGTCAGTGAAAGTAGTATATTCATTGACGGGCCCTGTGGACACGCCCGTCAGAGATAAGTATGCCGTCGGATGCATACCTGGAGCAACTTTACTCCGACGGGCGAAGAGAGACCCGTCAGTGAATGTTGTATCTTCACTGACGGGCCTTGTGTCACAGCCTGTCAGTGAAATGTGCTGTCAGTGTAGATACCAAGATTCTTTTCTCTTGCCACTTTACTGACGGCGCCTGTAGTGCCCGTCAGTAAAAGTTGGCTACCTCACCTTCTGCGTCACATTTACTGACGGTCCCGTACTCGCCCGTCAGTGTTTGGTATAGTCAGTGACGGGCCTCCTTGTGCCCGTCAGTGATGTTCGTGTTGCAAAAGTGTTTTCTGAGGTAGTGATTATTCTGCAACAAGCGCAGCCTCGACCTCGCAGAAAAGCATCAACTCTCAACCAAGGAAACAGACTCTGACGCCATTAAGAGCGCACCCGCATCATCAAGACCTCCCCCGCAACTACAAGCGACAACATCGGATAAAACCCCCTCCAAGTCAGAGGACAAGTCCTACGACTAATTCAGGACCAGGGAAAAAAGGGCCTTCCCCTCAGCACGACAACAGCTCCATAGGAGAAGTCGCCCGATCCAGGTCGCTCTAGTTAGTAGTAAAAAGATAATTGAGTCCTCGCAGAGAGTTCCTAGTCCAAGCACCTCCGGTAAGATCATATAAGTCATCACCCTTCCGATCGCCAGTCTATCCCAGGTTGCCCCAGCTCCATCCCCAAGTCATCAAGCTACGAACAAACCGATGGTAAGATGCTCTGGGCACCGCCGCCTAGCACGCGCACTCGACAAGCTTCTACAGCAGACTGTGACAAGGGTTCGGGAGCCTCTGGAGCGACCAACGACAACTCGAGAGGAAGGGATGATGTTTCTTCCAAGTTTTTTCTCTATAGTACTTTGTAAAGGACATTCCAGTCAGTTCACAGTTTTATAAAGTGTTCCTAGTTCAATGATTATTATTTAGACTGCCTATCCGAGAACCTTCTCGAATAAGACAGTCGGGGGCTGGATGAGTGGGTGGCACCAAAAACTGGCTTACTCATAAGCGTAACCAACAACTCGACCAGCACAAAAGGAAAGGGTTCCGCGCTGCAACCATCAGGGATGGAAAGAAGACCACTTAACGTGTCTGCAGGTGATAGGGGAAGCCATTGAGCCCACCACCTGACCAGACCTAAGGCCTATTCAACTAAGCTCCCCGGTTTCATGACAAAGTTTCCTGACCACGAGTAAAGGAAGAAGAGAAGGTGTGAGCATGATCGAGCCAATGAAACCCGCCTGCTTATCCACATCCTCGACTACTTTGAACGGAAGGCATCACAAATAGAGTGGAATGCTGTCACCAACAGGGCAAGCATAGAACTTACTAACTCGCACCCAATATCCTACCAACAAGGGAACACGAGTTTGTTGCTATGGCTACGATAGACTGTACGAAGACCCCTTATCGAGTTTACTGATGACGAGGGGCCACTGAGCCCTCCATCTGACTAAACCTAAGGCCTAGTCAATCACAGTCAGTGGCGTACAGCACAACTCGCGAAGACTAAGTCAGGAAAAGAGGGATGCAAAGTTCTACTAAGTCTACAGAAACCCTCACGTCTGACAAGCATTCACAAAGCAGAATAGCCACATTTTTAGAAAACAAAAACACACAGTTTAAGTGCACAAGTTACTAATCACGGTTTGATTACATAAATTATTCAGGCAAACCAGGTGTCTGAACCCTATCCGCAAAGGCATCTGCAGCACCCTGCACAACACCGAAAAGACTGTCTATCTCGTCCTCTGGCAGGTTGGCCTCGAGGGTTGTCAAGGACAGCTCCGGGTGCCAAGGCGTCCTTCGTACCCTACTTGAGCTCGTCGTCAAGGAGCTTCTCGACGACAGGCTTTAGGCGGGAGACGGACGCCACCAGCTCCACCAGCCGGATAGCCCACGGAGGGCGGGGGAAGACGGTGACCCTGACCTCTACGAGCGCTCTCTTGAGCGTGCAAAGGGCGTGGTCGAGGTCCTCCTCCAGCTTCCCCGTGTAGGCTTGGCTCCGGCTTAGCGAAGACTCCGCCTCAGAGAGGCGGACCGTCACATCCCAAAGCTCAGCCTCGGACTCCGCAAGGCGCTTCTTCAGCTCTTCGTTCTCCGCCCGATGTGCCTCCAGCTCGGCCTTCGCCTTCTGGAGCGGAAGAAGCCGAGGAAGGATGCACTGTCAAAACAACAAGGTTAGTGCCGAGTACATTGATGTCCAATTACTAACTCCTAGAATTACCTGTAGTTGGGCGTGGATGTCGTCCTCCAACGCCGACGCCTCCAGGGCGAGGAGATCAGTTCGTACGACCGAGGGCTGTGCCGGCCTCACCGCCGGGGGCTGCATATCTGCAGCAGCCCTAGTCGTGGCTCCAACCGGATGGATAGTCACCCTAATCGGAGAAAGTGGCCCATTAGCCTTCACGGAATAAAGGAAGGAAGATTTTGAAACAAAAGACCGAGAAGAAGACTTACCGCAAACGCTTCACCGGGGGAGAGGTTCCTTTCACTAACACCTCCGAGCTCCGCTTCTCGGTAGGTACCAGCGGTGAATTTCCCTTGTCCGCAAGAGGACCCACCACCGGCGCGATCTCCACTACGCTAACGAGCGGGGCAGAAGACGCCGACTCCACCGGACGGGGATCGCATGTGTCCTGCAGTTCGACAACTCACTCCCGTCACCCTAAGATCACAAAGAACGTCAAAGGGAGGAAGCTAGTCGAGCATGCATTCACACCTGAGGCTGGGGGCTTGGCGGAGGAGAAGGGGCCTGAATAGGGGATTCCGTTTGGGTAATCTCTGCTGTTGCCCCGGCCCCGGATGGATCCCCAATCCTTGGGATCGAAGGGGTCGTCTCGAGGACCTCAACCTCTTCGTCCTGAACGGGGGCGCCAGCCCACTCCACCTCCGAGTTGGGAGCCCCGCGGCCTACTCGCCGCATAGAAGAAGCTCGGATAGCGTCAGACGCACAGCCCGGACGAACCACGACTAGACAAGGCAGAAATCATCAACTCACTGAGAAGATCTCCTTTTGCTTTTCGGAGCTCAACTTCACGATTGACAAGGGCACGTCCATCCGCCCACCCTGAGGAGATTGCTCGAATAGGTTGTTCAGCCTATTCTAAAGTTCCTCGGGCGAGAGATCTACATAGCCAGTCGAGAATGAATTAGTGGGGAGATAAGAATTCTTCTGACCAAGAATGACACAGAAAGGTTCGGATACTCACTTGTGTCAAAATCCCTTGTCTGATCTTGGCCTTCCGGGACCACCCAGGCAGGCTGAATCCTCGACTGAAGAGGGCTGATTCTATGCTAAGGAAGTACTCCACGACATCCCATGCCGACAATCCTCGTGCGGCAAGGGTAGTGATGTTGCCGACGAGGGCCTTAAGCGACTTGGTCTCCTTTGGAGCCTCCGCCCAGCACTTTGTCGGGAAGGGGGCCAAGCCTCGGTAGTGGATCCCGGAGGAAGGCGGGGGCTGGCAGTAGAACCACCTCGAGTGCCAGCCTGACCACGACGATTTCTAGGAAGAGGAAATGTAGGCGTCCTTCTTCCCTTCCTGGAGTTGAAATCTGGCGCCGCCGACGACATCTTCGCCGCTGGCCTTCATCCGGCGGAGGTTGTAGAAATACTTCCAGAGCTCCAGGCTTGGCCTGATGCCAAGGTATGCTTCGCATAGGTGTGCGAATACGGCCAGCATCCGGATCGAGTTCGGATTGAGATGTATCAACTCAATCCCGTAGAAACTGGAGCACCAGGAGGAAGAAATGAGAAGGTGGAAATTGGAATCTGCGCCTGAAGAAATCAGTGAAGACGACGGTCCCAAGTCGTGTCTGGACTCGGAACCGTCTCCTTCGCAGCCTCCCGGTGTGGTACAAACACCTCCGAGAGGATGACCTCCTCTGCCTCGAGCTTCTTGACGACGGCGGAGTCCATCATCGAGGTCTCAAACTCGGGGATGTCGACAATCGGATCCCCCGAAGGATCCCCCGCCGACTTCTTATGATCGGGGGACTTCTTCGCTCTACTTTTCTTCCCCATTGCCACTGACGATGATCGGCGAATGCAAGATGGACGATGAAAGTAGGGGCACAAGGAAACAGATTAGGATGCTCGAGACAGGAAGCAATGTGGGCAAAACCCCAATTCCCGATCTCTTAAAAGATTCAAGTTTTGCCTGACCGGAGCACGGTTAACGGCACGATCTCTTCCATCACATTTAATGCGGACAGTTGCTTTTCCCGCATGAGATGTTGTGCGCGGGAAAAAGAGGTCTGATAGACCCACGACCCCGACAAGTGTGTTGCATTTCGGGTAACGTCAGCCAAACAGTAGCGTAGAAAAAAAGGAAAGATTCTTCATCACCACGTGAAATTTCCGCCATGACAGTTCGGTCTCCTAGAAATCTACCAGGTGAACGTGTGTCTGTGATCGACGGATCTGAATAAGACAAGAGAAATGCTTTCTGGGTAAGTTAAAACCCAGAAAATTCCCTGGAAGAACTCAGAGATTTACTCCGACCATGTGGCATACCCAGTTTTTAAGCCGGATACTCCCTCGTGATTACTGTAACGGTCCCTGGATCAGTAGCCGGTACACACGAGTTAACCTGTATATCATCGACATACATACGTAAACAATTAAATAGACCATTAAGATCGATAATCTGATACCTGTAGCCCAACGGCTATAAACTTGCAGCGGAAATCCAGCAGAGGTGTGGCCCATCAGTATGCCATACCCGACAGGCAACTGACTGGGGTTACGTCCTAGCTTTCGCGTTCATATACGTATCTTCGGAATGGATGTCTCCTTCGTCTGGCCAAATCAACAAGCCAGGTGAGTACATTGAATGTACTCGCAAGCTATTCCCACAGGAGGAAATATACGGCAGTATTTCATGCGGGGAATAGATCAACGGATAGCTCTAACCTATGTTGTAGGTTGTGCAAAAGTGTAAGTTTTAAATTTAAATACTAGAATAGTAGATTGTAAAAGCATTTCGAAATCAAATTCGTCTCTGTCGAGACAGCATTCGGTGCTGGATAATCTAGCAGAACAGTCGTCAACTAGAGGCCGGTAGCTCCTTCTACCGCCTCGAACAATCCTTACAACCTACCCGCGCTACCGCCTCGCGGCCCGGGCTAGATTTTCTCTTCTGCAGTTCCTCGCTACCAGACTGTAGTTTAAACTGCTCACTGTGGACACATCATGCCCACGTCCTTAATCCCATTTCCCAGCTTTCACAAACAAAGCTCAGTCTAACCAGTGTGTGGTCTTACCAGTTCATGTCCATGACCGAGGACGCGGCTATTCGAATAGTTTTTAACACTCTGCAGAGGTTGTATGGCTTAACCCACAAGATGTAGTTCGCCCTGGGTACACTATGCATCGTATACTGACAGGGCTAGTACAACGAGACCTTTCGCCGGTGTTCACACTAGAGCCGGACCCGCTAAATGAGACTTACCTCAACTCCGATTGTGCCCAGGCGGCCTGACACCACAATCCGGAGAAACGCTCATCTTTGTGTCGAATCTGTACCCACGTCTAAATGGAGCTCACTAAGAATCTCGACCCATGTAGCACCGTGGAGATTCTCTAGGGATTCATATCCTACCTAGCACTTTCTCCTTACTTCCTACGGGTTCGAACCCTAATATTAGACGGGTTACCGAGTCAAGTCCTTCCCATAAAGGACATGTGGACGTACGGTAGGGGAACTGATTTAGCGGCACTTAGGTTCGGTCCTTAACTGATTCGAGCAGGACTCCATATCCAACCATTTCCTCAGGTAGCAACCGGCTACCCGACCATTTCATTTCTCATGTAGCGACCGGCTACTCTACCACCTCCAAACTCCCTTAGCATTCCTGCCCGAATCCCAGTTCTCCATCACTTTCATTTGGGGTTTTAGCAAAACTTTCATTTTAAATGATTCCCTCGGAATGTATAACAAACCGAGGGTTTTGATCCCAATCCCATCGTATCGATAAGACTTAGTTTTTACTACAGCAGGGCTAAGCACGGCTAAGGCCTATAGTCCTAATTAGTTTATCGGTCGAATGATAACCGACTAAATAATCCTAGGGATACAAGGAATGGATTTCAGAACCTACCTCATATGCAATTACTCGGCATAACTACGCTAGCATAAAATAACGTTGATATCAACATAGCATGCAGGTTTGCAAACAAAATACTTAATGTTCACAAGTATGGGATTCAGTGGGAATGCTTGCCTGGCAATATTGTCCAGGTCTTGGTCTTGAATCCGATTCGATAGCTGTCCGATTCCTTCGCGCAATAATTCCTAACATCGGCATCTACACGTCGAAGGAACGGCGAATAAATAAATGTTGCAAGGAAGAACCAAATAACACCGAATGTGGAATTAGAAACTTCAACACATGAAATCATAACGTGTTTGATTGGCCATTTGATTTTAAGTAGTTGGTAGAGCTAGGGTTGGGTGCCCTGCGTTAGCTTGGCGGGAAACATCCGCTCACGGCACTTCATCGTTGTAATACCCAACTTATATTACGATTAGGGTTTTGCTTTTCCTCATGCATACATGTCATCATCCCCACCCACACCTTATTTAAACTTAAATGTGATCTGATCATATTTTATAGAATACGTACATATCTCATCCTCGGTGGATAAATCTACAAACACCAATCAACTTATTTGAATTCACAAATACCAATACCAGCAAAAGTAGGTGGAGGAAGAATTAGGGTTCCTAATAGGGTCACCCCTCTAAGGTTCCCCTTCCAAAATTTCACCGAAAACCCTAAAGACTTGCCATCCCAATTGAAGGATTAGAAATTCAACCGGAAGAGAGGGGCTGAATTGTGATTATTTGAGTAGACAATATTTAAATGCATGAAAAGTTACAAAAATTCATATTTAGCCATGAATATGGGATTTCTAACCCCATATAAAATTTTGGAATTTTTGGAAAGGTTTAGGGCCTAGTTATAGTTCAAACTACTTTTTAGGTCAAAGTTGAATTTAAATTCAAATTCTGGTCAAATCAACTCCAAACCATCCCAAAATTTTACAGTAGCTTCTAAACCCTATTTTTAGGGTTTTGTACAAATTTCAACTCATTTGGAGGTCATTTAGGTGCTCAATTGAATTGTCAAAATTTAGCTGCAGGTTTAAAAGAAAAGGGAAAAAGAAAAATTTAAAAGCAAACCAGGCCGAGGCCTGTTGTGCCGCGCTTGGCCGGCCCGTTATCCCGCCTCCCTCCCCTGTCGTGCGGGTCCGCCTCGTCAGCCTCCTCCCCTCTCACCCGACGCCCGGGGCCCCACCCGTCAGCATCTCCGCGCCACGCCTCCGCCGCCGGTACGCCGCGGTGGGCGGTGCCCCGTCCCGACCGGCTTCCCTTCCGACAGCGCCGCCCTTTAAAAGCCCCATCCCGCCAGCCCGACCTTCCCCCTCCGCAAACCCTAGCTCACCCTCTTCCTTCCCGGCGCCGAGCTCTTCCAATCACAGCCTTCTTCTCCGACGCCGGTGACACCTCCGGCGAGAAATCGCGCAGCCTTCGGTGAGCCCCGACCTTCACTGCCTTGCTCTCGAGCTACCCCGCTTCCCTCTTAACTTCCCCATCCTATCCCCTCTGCAAATCTACATCTGGAGTTACCTCGCCGGCACCGACCGAAGCTCCTCTCCGCCGGCGACCGTCGCTAGCCCCCTCCCGGACTCCTCCGACGCTCTGCATCAGCCTCTCGTCTTCGGGGTGAGATCCCCATGCTTCAGCTATTTTTCCCCGGTGGTCCCGAGCCCCGCAGCGCCCTAGGGCGGTTCCCGGCGAGCCTCCGGTGAGAGCGCCACCTCGCGAGCGGTTCCCTAGTCGGGTCAGAGAGAGGGAGAGAAGAGAAAAAGAGAGAGAGGCGAGGGAGTAATGGGCCGACGTGGCAAACTCGGGTTGGTTGCCCGAGCCCCGTCAGCGGCCAGCTGGACCCTGTGGACCGGGTCAGCCCTGACAGCGGGCCCCCCCTTGTCGGCCAGATGGGTTGGATTGGGGTAGCGTCCTTCGGGTGTACTTAGCATTTTCTGGTTCGGCCGAAAATAGAAACTAGGGTTTAGGGTATATTTCCATTTCAGGTAGTTTTTGAAATTGCAATATCTTTTGAACCATAGCTCCAAATTGGACAAATTTTATAGTTCTGGAAACCTTATAAAATTCTCTACAATCTGGTCTAGATGAAAACCCAAAATTTGGAATTATAAATCCTGATTCATTTAGTTGAAACCATTTCCTTCCGTTTCGCACCGTATTTTCAGTAACTCATATCTTGATGCTCGTAACTCCAAAAATTGTGATTCAAATTGCGTTAGATTCATATCGCTGAACACTCTCACAATATAACCATTTCAGGTCATGACAATATTATGAATAGTAACCCTCGAATCAAAAAGGAGCTCAAACTTAAAATTGCATGCATGCACTGTTAGGGTTACGATTTCACTTCCACAAGTACCCTTAGGAAATACTCGTTATCATAGCTCCTAAAAATCAGTAGGTCACCTTAGGAATTCATACCAAGCATTATTTGCCATGCATACATGCTGGGTCTCATTATTTCTTTTCTCGTTTGTTTCCGGTATCGCTTGTTGCTCGAATAGAGCCCGAAGAAGGAGACCACTCGGCTTTCACTTCTGACCAAGATCAGGAACCCTGTGACCAAGGCAAGTAGAGCTTGTTGCACTTTCATTGTCATTTTATATGCTTACTTATTTGTGCTGGTGGTAGGATCGATTGCTTGAATATTATGGTTGGAATACTTGAAACTAGCATGTTAGGGGATGTTGCGTGATATGTCCAGCTACGGCTGAGAATTAACCCTTGTGGAACTATCAAGTTGAACCTATTAAAGTGAGTTGTGGGAGCCGAGGGTGTGCTCGATGGATATGATTGGTAGGTTATCAGATGAATGGATACGGCCCCCGGTGTTTGAAGTGTTTTGCCGTCCTACCAACCTGAGGTAACTCCATCGTAGCACTCCCTTATCACTGTGTGGATACTACCGGCATCGAGGCTGGGGTGTAGTGAGGTAAGACTTAGGACCTTGGAGCCTTGCAACCTCCAAGGGATAAGGCACTCACTACACTCAGGGTGATCGTATTGTCGGTAACGATCCGAGAGAATGGTTAAAAATGTGGATATGATCGATTGATGCTTAAGATGAGTTGTGGACTACTCTGATTGGTTTGGAAATCACATGTGAATGCTATTATGTTCAGGTACTAGCTTGTGTGAAATTTGGACTATGAGTTTTGTTCTATGTTTTCCTTGACACCGTTAATGCCATGCTCGTATTGTCGTACCTTGGTGACTTGAGCCGCATCATGTTGAATTTTGTTGTAGTAAGCATGTGTAGGGCATTTAATCAAGCACCAATAAGACTTGCGAGTACGTTCGTACTCACCTAGGATATTCCTAGATCATTGCAGGTGAGCCAGTAGTCGAGGATTACTTCGAGGATGCCTAATTTCTTGGTTTTCTTGGTTGGTTATCGACTCGTGGGATTTTGTTGGCTTTTGGTCAGCGGTCGATGCGCCGCTGTGGGACTCACTTAACTTTCTTCCGCTGTTGTTTAAATACTTCATATTTGAATATGTTTCCGGTTATCACTGAATGATGTAAACTGAATAGTTCACAACGTGGACAGCTAGTAGTATTATCGTATCGTAGTGGTTCGTGTGATGATATGCTTGCTGTCCAACATATGCCCCCACCTCCCGTCTGTCATGCGTGTATATTGAAATGGGGAGTGTGGTCGGATGCATATGGAGGAACTTGTTGTTTTATTTCGAATCAAGTGAAGTGCAAAGTGAATGTACGGTCCATTGCCAAAGTGAGTCATACGCATTGTGGCGTATGTTTTTGGAATCGTGATCCCTCAATCAGGCCGTGGTGAGTCATACGCATCGTGTCGTATGCATGTCGCACGGGGCGGGGGTGGGCCATAGTCCGTCGTAGGTAGCGGCTATGGTCACCGTCTTCACTTGTTGTGAATTCCTTGATTCGGATTGAAATACCGGGTCCCTCACAATCGCTTAGGGTTTCTTTATTTTCTTTATATCACTGGGGACACAATGCAGAGTTTAGGTATACTTTGGGAACGCAGGGTGCCGCTAGGGTTAATCTATATCGGGTATTTTGCTCAAGGGTTTCGTACTACTTGGTTTGGAATCATCCTTCGGACTGAGGTTGGATTCTAACTAATAAGCCTCCGGCTTTTGAACATCCTAAAATAGTATCTGGGGGTGTACATGGACTCAACCTGGTGGTAGTGCTATGAGGTTGATAGCTAAGGCTAAGAAAACAATATATATATATATATTCCTAGGTATTTATTATGCAGGATCTAAAATGTTGATGCATCCGATTGGAAGACATTCGTGCTCCTAGGGTTGCATTTAAGAGGAAACTTGTTCTATCACACTAACTAGCTTGTCAGTTACCTTGTTATTCTCTGTGCATTGTGAAAGGATTCACTTTGGCTGCACTTGGATAGGCTATATATAGCGTTTATTTCATTTTTAAAGAAAAAGGTGTGTAATTTTCTAATCCCTACTGATCCTGCTTTAAATTGTTTCAAATTCTAGATTTCTTCTGAACCAACAGTTGTAATTAATCTTGTGGATTTCAAAAACGGAAAAAGTGTTCCAAAAACCGATCTAGATCGAGATGAATTGGCTGAACCGGTGGCAGCCCGGTTTTGTAATGGAAGAACCCAGCCTAATGCGTTTCTGACCACTTACTTACGCTTTAAATGTACTAGAGATGGAACCGAGCGGAAGCGCATTAAACTGCCGGACGCGGGGACTCGGATGCGAACCAATTGATTGCGTCTTAAACGAGGAAACACGGTAACTCGACCGGGCGTAGCTACGGGCGGCGGGGTCAGCAGGAACTACAGGAGATGGCGTTTTGACCGGAAGTCACGGCGGTGACCAGAGGAGGCAGTGCTGGTGACGCGCTGGTGACTTCAGGGTGGAGCAGAGCCCGATTTGGTTCTGGTTGAGGCTTGTGGATGGGGGAAACGAAGGCGCATGGTAATTCGGGTCCGGTGGTCAAAGGGGCAAGGAGCGGAGCTTCCGAGTTCGGCTATGGAGGCAAGCAGCGAGCGGCTGCACGAGGAAAGGAGGAGAAGGTGGCCGGCGAGAGCATCGGCCGAAGCATCGCTGGGGGGGCAACTTGAGGGAGAGAGCGGTGGCAAAAAGTTCCTTACCGGCGGCGAGCCCTTGCACCATGGCCGGCGGCGTGTCCCGTCGGTTGTGGCAGCGCTCGAGCGAGCGGGCGCGGCGCTTGGGGAGCTCGAATTGCTCGTACTGGAGAAGAACCCATGGGTAAGAAAGGGAGAATGGATGGGAGCTTGGTTTGGGGAAGATTAGGGAGCAGGAGGGGAGCGTCCTAGATCTCAGGCGCAGGAAGGAGCTCGGAATTTTGGGGGCACGGCGATAAAAGGGTTCTCCACCGGTGGCAGTCAGTACGCCGGCAGCCGGGTTTGCTAGCAGAGCGGCCGGAGCGGCGGCGGCAGGGGCCTCACGGCGGCAGATGGGCTTCAAGGTGAGTGGCGATGTGGCGGGGTCTCCGGTGATTTGGCAAGAGCTCATTGGCGGCGGTGCTCGGGTGAGAACTCCGGCCGTGGTGCTCCTCAGCTCGTGGCTCAGGCGGCGGCAGTCCCTGGGCAGAGGAGGCGCGCAACTTGTAGGGGGGCTGCTGTGCCGGTCTTGAGGGGGCAACGGCGGCGGGCAAGGCAAGTAGCAAAGGAGCAAGGGGAGGCTCGGTGCATGCGGGGTTGGCTCCAGTCAGCGGCGGCACCGAGCGGAGAGCAGTGAGCTTTGGGGCTTGGAGATTTCGGAAGACGGGGCAAGAAGATGGAGAAATGGGGAGAGCAGCTCGGTTCTAAGCAAGTAGAGAGAGAGGAAAATGGGAGCTCGGAGCAAAGAACTAGCGAAGAAAGGAACAGCGCAGGTGGAGGAGAATGGCTCAGGTGGACAGAAAAGGGGCACTAGGGGAGCTCGTGCTACTGACTAAGGGGAGGAATGGCGCTGGTGTTTGGGGAGAGGAGTAAGGGAGAAGAAGCTAGCAGCTAGTGGAGTTTTAATGGTGGCGGGGTCAGCTACAGAGGGAGTAGGCGCCGACTGCTGCTGAAGGAGAGGAGGTGGCCCAGCTCTACAGTGGAAGCACTGTTGGCCATGGAGTAAGGAGGCCGGCTTGAGGAAGAAGGAGAGGGGGAGGGAAGAGATGGCAGGTGGGCCATGGGTCCACATGGAAGGAGTGGCATGGTAAGTCGGTTGGTACATTTTGTGTTGGCTTAGCAAAGTTAGGAGAGGGTGGCAGTGAAATCAAAGCCTGAAGCGAGCTAGACCTTTCATGCGGGATTCTTGGGAAGATTAATATCTCAGGACAAAAATAGACTGTATGCAAACAGGAAGAATATCACTGCATGATTGGACCGTACATGTGCAGGGCTACCTCACCAAGAGCTTGAAAATATCAGCAAGAAGGAACTAGTTGGAACTACGCTAGTCTCGGGACCGACCAAAATTTAGAGTCAAAGCTCTTTGGATCTTTTCTTGAACTGGGAGCTGGGTTAATACTTTAGAATTAATGCTAAAATGTGCGAGACGTATGGCCATAGTTTATTTGGGGGCCATATGGTTGGAATCTTAGGTTTAGGGTTTTGGTGGTATTTAGATTTAATAGGGGGAAAGAGAAATCGGGGCTCGGAACTAGGGTTCTGGAGCGTGGCAAGTTGGGGCAGGAATGCGAAACTCGGGATAAAACATTTATCCCGGCTTGGGACGTGTTGGTGACGAGGTACCGTTGACGCAGTGGCGAATACGGCGCGCGCATTGCGTTAAGTCCTTTTACGTGTTAGGGTTATTCCGGGTCTGTGCGTGTGTGGCGGGGAGAAAGGCTATCGCAGCAGAGAAACTGTTGCTGCGGTACTGCCGCGGTAGGGGAAGACTTGCCGCAGTAGGAATCGGCTGCTGTGGCGGGAAGGAACAGCGGCGTGGCATTGCCGCGGCAGGGGAGGGGTTGCCGTGGCAGAGGCATGGCAGCGACGGTAGCTGCTGTGAGATGCCGTGGCGGGGAATCGGTGGCACGGCAGAAGCTTGTCACGACAGGAGCGGCTTGCTACGGCAGAGAAACATAGCAAACGGTGATGGCAGAGGCCTTGCCGCGGGTAGAGGAAACGGGCAGCGGCAGCTGCCGTGGCAAGAGCGTGGCAGCGGCAACGGCTGCCATGGGCTGTCGCGGCAGAGCAAGTTGGCTGTGGCAGCTGCCTCAGGCTGTCGTGGCGGGGCCGCAAGGGCGAATGGTCCCGCATGGAGACCAAGGATAGAGCAGGGTTTATATCCCTTGCTGGACGGGGTTTCGGCAAAGCAGAAATCAAAGGAGCAGGAACAAAGGGAACGATTTTGGTTGCTTTGCTTTAGGGTTTAGTAGGAGTACGATTTGGGTAAAAGGTTTTATTGGGGTGTACTATTAGCAAAAGTTTTGTTGGCCCTAATTTTTGAGTTTTGAAAAATCGGGATGTGACAGACCAGGATGGCATGAATACCCAGTAGAGATTAGTTCCTACTCGGGAATCTTGTCGATAAAGTACTTGGTTTTGCCTACTCAGAGATGTTTCCCGACAAGGGCAGATTTCCTACAGAACAGTCATGACTTCACTTCACGTACTGATGGGGAGCTTGATGATGTATAGTACAGTATCTCGTATATAAGGAAGTATCAGTATACGATTCCTTGGGTTACCGAAGTACAATACGTGTCTGGTAAGGATTCCAGGAGATAAGGTAGCCCTCCGTAAGGAGGAAGGACATCCCTTAAACTAGGAAGTCAATCCCAACGTTTAAGGAAGCCAGCGTTCTACTCGGGCATAAGTCCAGGTCCAGTACGACTCCGGGAACCCCCTATAAAAGGATCAGCAATCCTATAGGGGAGAGGGAAAAAAGTTAGGTCTAATAGGTCTTAGAAGAAGAGAGATCCCAGCGATTCCCACGAGAAGACCCGCTGCCTCGAAGGAGTTGAGACCAGCAGAACTAGTCATCGTAATCTCCGATTAGGCCTAGGATAGCCATTGACATATACATCCCTTGTAAAGATATTCTTTGATCAATATATACGAACAGGACGTAGGGTTATTATCCTGAGGGAGGCCCGAACCTGTATAAAAAGGGTGTTTTCCTTGCCGTCAGATCTCTTGGCCTTGTGCCCTAGAGGTCCCTACCCCCAAGTATCACCATTCCACGAATACCGTAAGATCGATGATTTACCGATCGTCGACAGATTTGTCTCTAGAGTCCGTCAAGGCTCTCCAAAGGATGAAGATTGCCTCTAAGGTATAGAGAGCTACCAAGTCCATCGCTAATCGTCCCTCCCATGTTGTTGATGATGACGACGATGATGATGAGGATGAAAGATTGGCTCGTGAAGTCAGAGCAAGGAAGAAGGAAGTAGCAACAGCAGAGGTCACCAAAGCAAAGGCAGCAAAGGCGAAGGCCGCAAGGGCAGAGGTTATAGAGGCAGCCATAGCTACAGTAGCAACAAAACTATCATCAGCCCCTCCACCTTGTGGAAACTTGAAGAGGGGGGCACAAAGGCAATGGGATATCCTTCTAAACCTCAAGCCAAGAGAGTTGCTCCTACCAAGAAGTCTGCCCCAACTAGCAAAGGAAAGCTTCCTCCCAGGCCTCCATCTCAGCAAGTTTCGATAGTGAGAAAGCCGAGGATGATCATGCATCCCGAGGCAGCCAAGAATGCCACTATGAGAGTCGTCCTTGCCTCAGTTTGTCACCTTCCCAAACAAGATAAGACTCCCCGCGTGGCCATTGACTACAAACCTTCTCCGATGAAGAACTCTGCAAGATCCAGTGGAAATATGACTATGAGAGGGATGCTACGGACTCCCGCTTCTGGTCCATTGAATAGCAGGTCTACTATGAGTCTGTCAACCATTACATAAAGGGCACAGTCATCCCTCAATGATATGTCAATTTCTAGTATCTTCGACAGCATGCTTGATTTAGGCAAGTGATTGAAGCCTATGAAGCACACAGGCTGATCAATGTCATGGCGCTGCAGCAAGATTGGAATGAGGAGCTAACCATGTAGTTTTATGCCACATTCTTTGTTGAGAGGAAATCCCTGGCGAGGGTGATGCAGTGGATGACCCACAGCTGCCACTATAGCTGCACCTTCAATGACTTTGTCGAGGCACTTGGTCTTGAAGGAGATGAGTCTACAAAGCCTGTCATCCATGACTCAAATAGGCCTCTCGGGATAAATAATCTCAAACCCTTGTATGAGCCTGGGACAGATTTCTACCTTGGGAAAACAACCAATTTGATATTCTTTGCCAAGACAATGAACAAGATGTACCGCCACACCACTGCTCCCAAGGTTGGCGATGCTAACTTCATTAGGAGTTTCGAGCCCGACCTCCCCATGCATATGGTCAAAGGAGAAGACTTCCTCATACCCGACTACATCTTTCAGCTAATGAGGATAGCTAGCGCAGATCACACTCACTCTTTTGCCATTTGTGCCATACACTCAGACCTTGATCAATCTGATGATGGACAAATTATTTCACTGAGGCCAAGCATCTTGACTACAAGCCTAAAAAGGTGAAAGCTGATACTTCATCCCAAGTAAAGGGAAATAAGAAAGTTGTTGAGGACATACAGACCTCTAAGAAAAGGAGAATGGATGAAGCCCAAGAAGCAGAAGAAGTAGAAGAACAAGAATAGAGTGACATTGAGACTGTCCGTGTACAAAAGCACAAAAAGACCCATCATGGCGCTCAATTGAGAAATTGTTTGAAGAGGGTTCCAATGTGTTGGATCCTCTCAGAGAGATAAAGGACGGTCTTGGTGTCATCTTTGAAATTCTTCATCGGCAACATAAGGAGATTGCTTATCTCAAAGTCAGGTTGAAGACCATGAAGTGTTGTCAGAAGACGAGCCTCCGCAATGAACTTCACATGCATGAGAGGATCTTCGACTGTGATGAATTGTCTGAGTAGGTTCAGAGTTTGCACCAGATGTCTACATGCCAATCTCTTCACCGATTCCATCCGGTTCACCTCTAGGTGATGGTTCATCTTGGGGATCTAATCCAGCTACACCACCTGCTCCACCAACTACCTCAACCGACACGACAGCACCAACAGCTACACGGACTCCACCTACTCTGATGACAGATCACCATCAACCATCGCCTCTTCGGTGACTTCTTCATCGGTCAGGCAGGGTCCACTAGCTTAGAGCTATATTTCTTAGTGTCCTTCCCTTTTTCAGTGCCTTGATGCCTAAGGGGGAGTGATCTAGAGCTTGCTTTTGGGACTTTTGGGTAGCTAGATGTGCTTGAGTTACAAGATTTAGTTCTTCTTGATGATTGTTGTATATCTTGTAAACTCTAATCTTCGGTGACATGGATGTTTATCTTTCGCTACTCTCTTGAGATGGTTGTATGCTCTTTATCCTAATATTCACATGTCATGCCATGCTTATGCCATAATCACCTTGTCGTGCATAGTTCTTTACCTTACATGCAAGTCATACACTATGTACGCCCACGGATCCTAAGATATAGGGGGGAGTTCTTCACGCTTCCACCTCAATATATGCATTTGCATTCAAATGCAATTTCAAATAACACACATTTTTAGTGGGAGCTCACTCTGTATCATAGGACCAAACGCAACACTCTTTATATCCAAATCAAAGCGTTAATCGGGTTCTCAGCAATGACCAGAAAGGGGGATATTGAAATTGCATCTTTGCCCCCTAAGTGGTTTTGATGACTAAATACAAAACAATTAAGGGACTAATATGTGTATCAAGTGTGATCAGGTGTCTAGTCCCAAAGTAGTGTTAAAACCAGTGTTGACAACCCCTAAAAGGGGAATAAAGAAAGACAGCTCGAAGATATGAAGATTAAGGATATTTTTCTAGCTCTTTTTGTGGTTCAAGGAAAGTCATACTATTAAGGGGGTTGAAATCTAGAAGCTGGTAAGAGTCCCTTGCTAATGCTCAGCTAGGAATCAATTTCCAAATCCAAAGAATCTACTAAAATATCTTCATACACACTTTTTCTACAAATGTTGGAATATCCGAGATCGATTTCGGAACATCCGAGTTTTAGATTTGTGTGAAGACTAAGGGAACTCGAAGCCTTCGAGTTGCCCTTCTTGTCTGATCTTCTGGATGTTGGAACATCCAAGATTTCCTGGAACCTCCGGTTTCGGGTCTATACACCCCTAAGTCCTTTTTCTTTGGAAGTCAGACCTACAAGATTTTTTTGGAGTCTCCTAGATTTGTTATGGACTTATCTTTTGAAATCTCAAAATGTCCGAGTCCGTTATTGGAACCTCCAAGAATGAGTTATGTCCATCCTCAGTTGAGGATCCTTGAAATGTATGAAGGTTTGAGTGTGATGTTAGAACCTCCAGGAATCATTTCTGACCATGCCTTGTCAAGGCCATTTATAATCCCAGAGGGTCTGGGTTCAAGTCGGAACCTCTGACATTTGCTTCTATCCGATGTGCTCTAAAATTCAGAATCTTTGAGTTCTTGCTAGAAGTTTTGAGATCCTTTTTTTGACATGCAATATAGTCATTGCTTTCAAATGTCAAAAACTCCAAGTTCCATCTCGGGAGTTCCGAGTTCTTCAGCTTTTGCTCTATCAGCTAGTTTTTGAGGGGTTGGCTATATATACCCCCAAGCCTCTTTGCTGGCCTAACTCTTTGCAAAGCCCATATATTTGCCCTCCTGAGTGCTACTCCACATTTGCTCAAGCCCATGTTGTGGTTCTTGTGATGAAATATTTGAGAGAGAGAGAGAGAGAGAGATTGAGTCATAGTTGAGCATCACATAAGAGTTCATCTCCAAGCCAAACTGATTGAAACATGTTACTCTTGGAGATTGGTGTCTTCTAGATGGCTAGGAGTCGCCTGGGAGCCTTCAAGGATAGTGAAGTGCCCTAATAAGTTTGTGAGGGTTTGTAACTTGCCTACCGCAAGGTAGAGAGCTGCCATAAGAGAAGGGAAGCTCCCCTCGGCAAGCTTCTTGAGGAAATAGCACGATTCGGTGCGGCTTCGATCATAGGATCAAACTTCCTCAACGGAGACGTAGAGCCTCTCCAAAGGCTCGAACTTCGACAACAAATCCTTGTGTCTCCAGTTGGTTGTTTCCTTGCACTTCTCCACATTTATTTTCTTACTCGTTTTAATCACTTGCATGCTAGGTTTTTCTTAGGACTACTTAGTGTTATAGAGACACTTGTGTAGAAAGTAATTTTGGGTTATATTTTTGTTAATATCCTATTCACACCCCTCTAGTCGATACTCTAGATCCTTTCAACGTCACAAATGACACTTTGTTTGGACTACTAACACATAGAAGATTATTTAGCCTAGGGACTTGTTGAACTATGGAGAAGGACTGGTGTCTCAAACAGTTGTGCCACTATTCTATAGAAGACTTGGAGACAACAAGACCCTGTTGTCGAGAGGGAAAATTCTTCGATGATGTAGGATAGAGCCCTCCTTTACATGCCCCTTGAAGAAGAGTTTGCCTTGTGTCTCGATCTTTTATGGAAATCTAATTAGGACGAAACTCAATAAAGGCATTGTTATCGGAAGCAAGTCGATGAATGGAGAGAAGATTCTTAGATGCTTTACGTACATGCAAGATATTTCTAAGGTGAAGATCTTGAGTGGGAGTATGGATTTCAAATGACCAATATGACTAATGAGCATACCTGAACCGATTGCGATTTGCACCTGATCCTTTCCCTTGTACTTGTCCCTCACAGTAAGCCGATCGAGCTCACTAGTGATGTGATCGGCAGCACCCGTATCCATGTACCAGTTCATCTCGATGTCGTAGGAGTTCATCGCCACCGTGTTTGCTGAGCGATTATCTTCCCCTTGGAAGGTGGAATCAAATTGTTTCCAATGCCGAAGGACCGTGTAACTAGGCTTGTTGCAAAGCTAGTAGATGGGTCATTCATCGTTGTTACGGTTGGAGTTTTTGCCTTTGTGGCCATCTCCTTGACGACTGCGAACAAGGCCAATGCCACAGCCTCGACCTCTTCCGTAGTTTCCCCCTCGACCGCATGGGGCAAAATTTGTTGATGAGTTGACACCGTTAGCAAAGATATTTTGCTGCTCCAACATAGTTTCAAAACTAATAAGATGAGAGTAGACCTCACCAAGAGCCATGGATTCGGTTCTAGTGGTCATGGATGAGACCAGGGGGTTGTAGTTGGAGGCCAATCCAACAAGAACGTAGGAGATGACGTCCTCATCTCCCAGGGGGTGGCCTGCCGCCACCATGGTGTCGGCCAGCGACTTCACCTTATTGAAGTAGTCGGCTGCCAAAAGATCATTCTTCCGCAGATTTGCCAATTGCATGCAGACCTGGATGTTGCGAGCCTTTGATTGTTACACAGACATCCGTCCTAGAGCTGTCCACAGCCTCGTTGAGGTGGTCATGAAGGGAAGTTGCCCCAAAATTTCTAGGCACAAGGGAGAGAGCAGAGAGCTCAGAACGAGTTGATCCTGCTCGACCCATGCTTCATAGGCCGAGTTTGGCCCATTTTCCATCTTGCCCTTAGCATTGGCGATGAGTATCTCTTCCAGGGGTGCCTCTTTGGAGCCATCAACATAGCTGAAGAGGCGATTCCCTCGTAGGCATGTGATGATGAATAGTACGGTATCCTACGTATTAGGGGTATCCGTATACTAAATCCCAGGACTTTAGGAAGGTACAGCGTACCCGGTAAGGATCCCTGGACGACAAGGTAACCCCTCTCGGGAAGGGAATACTCCCCTTAAACCAGGAAGTCAATCCCGACATTTAAGGAGATCAGAGTCCTACTCGGGCGTAAATCCACGTCCAGTATGACCCTGGGAACCCCCTATATAAGGATCAGCAATCCCATAAGGGAGGACAGGTCTGAGGAGGTTCTACAAGTCGCAGCACCAGGAGGCGAAGCCCTAGAAGACCCGCTGCCTCGAAGGAGTTGAGCCCGGCGGTTTAGCATAGATTAGTCTACGATTAGGCCTAGGGTATCCACTAACTTACACCCCCATTGTAAAGCGTGTTCTCCATCAATATATAGCAACAGGACGTAGGGTTATTATCCTGAGGGAGGCCCGAATCTGTATAAAAACGGCTTGTCCCCTGCTGTCAGAGCTCCTGGCACTTGGGCCCTAGAGGTCCCTACCCCCCAGTAATCCTCATTCCACGAATACCGTAAGATCGCCGATTCACCGATCGTCGATAGATGGCGCCGACCGTGGGGACCTCTCCGGACCAAGCTGTCCAGGAAGAATCAGAGTCGGCAGGACGCGCAACTAAGCGCGATCAAATCCCAACGCCGATTGCACAGCCCTCACCGTTTTTGACCGAGGAGGAAGAAGCAAACCCGGCAGGAAAACCGATCGCAATCTCGCCCCGTACTGGGTACTCGGACTAGGGTTTCTACGACAACTTTGGCCCCATGGACCCGTACCCGGTTACGGATCGAGTGGATTTCGGAGAGTACGCCCCTGGAGAGGACTCGGATGGCGAAGCAGATCACTTCAGAACCGAGTGCGCCAGGGCCTTCAGCGGGAAGTTGGTCTTGAACGACGACTTCCCGACAGGAACGACCAGCCCTATGGTTGGAATTTCTCCTGCAAACTCTGATCGTGAGGACGATCAAGATCTTACCCACGTCGCGTCCGACGAGGACAACGTGATGGAATACGAGTACACATCATCCAGCCAAGTGCCTCGGATGGTACTCGCGATCGACGACCTCGAAGATCAGGATCTGCCCGGGGGCTCACAGTAGCACAATGCAATGGCTGCCTCCCACATGAACGGGGGCTTACCCGCTGCCAGGGAGAGAACTCCTCGCCGAAACGGAGACCTGCCCGCCGCTGTGGAGAGATCCCCCCCGGGAACGAGGGAGTACGTGTCCCGAACCGCTCGAAGACTTGCGGAAGTGCGCAATCTGCTGTCACAGCCTCCCGTGGCGGATCTATCGACACCCGCGGGCGTGCAGTGGCTGCAACGGCTGGGGGCTGACCTCCAAGAGGCTCAGAACCAGGCCGAGTCTTCTCGAGCCCAGTCGGCGGCCCGTAGCTCTACTCGGGTGGACACCCCTCCTCCGCTAGAAGAACGCGATTGTCACGGACCCGGAATTGCATATGATTAGGGGAACACGAAGTCGCCAAGGACCGAAGGACTCGTCCGCCCGGTGGCACGGTACCTGCGCCGTACGCACCAAGGTAGAGCGATCCGACACCCGCCACGTGCGAGCCGGCCGGAAGCGACCAATCTTCCCAAAACCACATACGATTCCGTAATCCGGTGAAGAGTCAAAGTCGTTCCCGAATCCTACCACGACAAACAAGGTCGGAGGAGCCCGGCAGTTCTACCCACACCCTAACCTAGCTCGGAGGCTAGTGGGTCGCTCGAAAGCCCGGTAGAACACGCCCACACCCTGCCTGGCCGGCACAGCATCTCAGCCAGCGGGTCACTCAACCAACACCTGCTCGACTTAGTAGAACAAGGTACGGCTTCGACTCTTCATGGCATACCCATACACTTCATATCAATCACGCATTGTGCAGGGGCAGCCTGAATTAACAACTCAGATATCATCACAAAAGCTCTACAATACAATATTACTTAATAACAGCCCGCGATGGGACCACATATTACATCAGTCGGTTATCACCGGAAACATATCCGAGTACGGAGAAACTTAACAACAGCGGAAGCAAAATAAGTGAGTCCCACAGCGGCACAGTGACCGCTGAACAAAACACCAACTATCCCATTGTTCGAACACTACCGAGGAAAAACCCAGTTTAAGCATCGTCAAAGTAATCTTCGACCACCGGCTCACCTGCAAGCTCCAGGGATAACCTGGGTGAGTACGAATGTACTCGCAAGACTTATCCGTGCTTGATTAAATGTCCTACTCATACTAGTACAACCACAATTAAACATGAATGCTTCTCAGAGTAACAATATACAAATTAAGAATATAACAATAATAAGGTGAAGTAAAGAATGACTAAGTAACAAATTAATTCAGGGTGCAACCTATCACAACTATTTCACCTCGAGATCATATCAGACAATCCAAATCCATTATCCAGTTCATAATCGACTCCCCATCCTGATCACAATCCAATACGATGTCTAGTTCATAATCGAATTCATACCCCGATCACAATCCAATAGGAAAAATCCAATTCAAAGTCAATTCCAATTACCAAATTTTTAGCCATCAAGATAACTCAAGTTTCTCAAATCCCATCAATCCATGGGAAACCCATTATCATTTAATCTCTCGAAGCGTTACCGGAAGATACGACCACCTGCGCACATATTGGGTGCATAATCATTTGGGGGTAGCGAGCCCCCAAAAGCAGGGAGGCCTACCCCAACTATGCCGCAGGGAAGATCTCCGCCTAACGTTCACGTGTTACAGGGACAATGACACTCTGGCGTAGGGTTGATGTGGCGACAAAAACCTTCACACATCCCTGGGTCGCCGTCTCGACTGCTATTAACATCAACCGTACCCTTTGTGCACGCCCTCGGCACTCACAACTCACCTTATTAGTTCAAGTTGTTAGGGTACGAGGTCGATTTATAACCATAACTGACCACATCATGTCCCAAATCCAAATCCAACACTTCTGACGAGAACATATCGTGAAAACCCTAGCATGCTAGTCGTACGAACGATAACCACGATACATAACGTATAGCTCACAATTAAGTACAAACAAACACACATATGACAACAGTAATAAGAATGCAACAAGCTCTGCTTGCCTGATCCGGGTTGTTCCTGTTCTTGCGAGGGGTCGTAAGCCTGGTGGTCTCCTTCTTCGAAATCTAGTGCAAGGCAATCGAACATCGGAAATGAGCGATAATGGAACAACCAGCATGTATGCATGAAGACTAATGTAACTAATGAATGTTCAGACATGTGCTGGTGTTAGGTTTAAGTTGATAAAGGTTGTTCGTAGTTAACGTATAAAGGTTTTAGGGTTGCCCTAGATTGCATGCAAGCTACTCACTATTCAAGTACGAACTAGGGTTGTGGATATTCTTGCTCAAATTGAGGGGTCATGGACCCAAACATGTGTAGCTTAGAAGTGTTCTGGAATACAAGACTAACGCCGCTGAAACCTCTTGAGTCGGAGCTACGAATTGCAAGTTAGGGTTTAGCGAGTTAGGGTTTAGCGGGGTTCGACGAATAAGTGAGATAACCCTAGAGCCACCCCATGCATGCAACCCTACTGGGATTTCAATGGTTTCATGTCGTAGACTATCTCACGAGGACTCCAGAAAGGTCCAATTTGTCGAGATCGGAGTTGGGATGGCGAAACTAGGGTTTACGGATCCTCGACACTAGCTAAAATCCTACCCCAGATATTAGTGTGTGCATGTGCTCAAAATTATATTTTGATTCAGCCATCTTGTAGAGAATCTCCTGAGGTTTCCAAATATATAAAAATATTTCAATTTGGAGTTGTGGTTTAAAAGTTATGGCCATTTGAATTTTAGTGCAAAATCTGCCCTAATCAATTCGAAACCCTAAATGCTAAGTATACCCGAAGCTTACCCCGATCAGATCTAAAATCTAACGCGCACCCGAGAGACTACCCGAGAACCCTACTCACTAATCCACGTCAGCAGGCAACGGGGCCCATCTGTCATCAGGTGTGGAGCTCGGGAGCCAACCAGAACGCGCCACGCGGCCTCTCCCTCACTCTCTCTCGCACTCTCTCTTCTCTCTCTCTCTGGACCGGCCGGAGCAGGAGCTCCGCGGTGGAGACTCGCCGGAGAGCTCGTCGGAGACGGCTCCGGTGCTCGGATCTACTCGGGACAAGAGGCAAAAGCCTCGGGACTTCACCTTGAGCTCGTCTCGGTGGTCGGGGAGGATGAAGAAGCTCGGAAAGGAGACCGGCGACGAGGGAGGCGGCGGCGAAGCTTCGGGTGTGGTCGGGGAGGTGTCTCCGGTGTAGATCTGCAAAAGGGGAAAGTCGGAGGAGGTGAGGGAGGGCGAGAAGAAGCTCGGGGGCGAGTCGGATGTGCTCGGGGAAGTCCCAGACCAACCGAGGGAGCTCGTCGGAGCTATTACCAGACTTGGGGAAGAAGGGGAAGTCGACGGCGCTCGGGACCCGATTCTGAAAAATGGAACGGTGGGGAAGATGAGGGAAGAAGAGGGGAACTCGGAGACAAGAAAATGGAGGGAAGGAGCTCACCAGAGCGACGGGAATGCCTCGCCGGAGTCGGGACCGGAGATGAGGAAGACGGGGAAGAGGGGAGCTAGGGCAGCAGGGTGGTTAGGGTTCTCGGACAGAGGGGTGGCAAGGAGGGGGAGCTGTCGGGAGCGGGGTTTTAAAGGGCGGCGCGCTCGGACAGGGGTGGATCCGCCGCCCTCACCGACCAGCCGGCGTCGGAGACGTGGCGGGCGGTCCCTGGCGCGGAGGAGGAGAGAAGGGGAGGCTGACGTGTGGGGTCCGCGCGTCAGCGAGAGAGGGGGGGCGCGGGCGCGCTGGAGGGAGAGTGGGCCGGCCGACTGGGCCGGCCGAGTAGGCCGCCAGCCCGAGTAGATTAGGGTTCTTCTTTTTATTTATTTTTGATTTTCTATTTTACAGAATCACCCCCTTTGTTATTTTATGTACAATTCTTGCTCCAAACTTTATGAGATTTTTACAGGGGCTTTGATATAATATCTGAGATGTTCTGGAGGAGTTTAAACTGGTTTGGATGAAATTTGACCTAGGTTCCCATTCAAAATTCAATTTAGGACTTGATTTGGGATTTGTTTTTGTGGTATTTCATGTGCCAAAATAGCTCCAAAGTTATGAAATTTTGGCAGGGGCTTCAAGGTGATTAATGGGACCTACTGTAAGGGTTTGAATTGCTTCGGGCAATGTTTGACTCATGACCCCATTCAATTTCCGACTTAGGGTTTACCCTTCAATTAGGTTTTAAATGCGTCCAGGATTTCTGAAATTTGTCGAGGGTTTAGGGTTTCTACCCTGGGAGCTATGGATGAGCTCTTGGGACCTTCTTATCTACTAGGATCTGCTTGCCACCAAACCCTAATTTCCAGCTCCTTAGGGTTTCCGGGTTAGCGACGGGGATTCACCGGAGTATTTGATGACTTCCTCTACCCTTATTAATGACCGTGTTAATTTGAATACTTCAAATAAGTTGATTGGTGTTTGTATAAATATCCACCGAGGATGAGATATTAACATATTCTATAAAGTAAAGTTGATATACAACTAAGATTAAATAAGGTGCGGTTGATGATAATGCCATGTATGCATGAATGCAGAGCAAATACCTATTTATCGTAAAGTGGGTATTACAGCGATCGGGAGGGACAACACCCCAGGAACAGGCCTCCTTAGGAGGAGCCACCTGTCGACCTCTGAGAACAGCTCGACAAGCGCCGCCTCCAAAGGCGCCAGCAAGAGCAACAGCCTGCTCGGAGAGATCATGTGCAACACGCCAATACTCGCGGCCGATCCTCGACCTCGAATAGCGGCGAGAATACACCTTATCGGGGGTCCTTCAGTGGAAGCCAGGCGCTATCCCAGGAACTCCGTCAGGTACGCCAGCCTTCTCGTTTCAAGCCCGGCTCGCTACAGTCGTACGACGGAACCACGAATCCCGTGGAATTCCTTCAGATCTACACCACCGCGATCGAGGCAGCCAGCGGGGACGAGAAGGTTATGGCCAACTAGCTTCCTACCGCTCTCAGAGGAGCCGCTAGGACGTGGTTGACGAATCTACCCCCAGGAACGATCCGTTCGTGGGGACAGCTATGCGACATGCTGCTCGGGAACTTCCAAGGTACCTTCCCAAGACCTGGTCGAGTCGACGATCTATTTCTTGTCGTCCAACGACCAGACGAGACCTTCCGAGAGTTTACCAAAAGGTTTAGTGCTGTCCGCAACACTATCCCGGAGATAACGGACTCGGATGTCATCCGCGCCTTCACTCGAGGCAGCAAAAATGAGATGTGCACGCACGATCTGATCATGCGGCCACCGAAAACCACCAGGCAACTCATGGATCTGGCCGAGAAGGCACTTGCGCGGAGGAAACCCTGCGGTACATCAAACAACAGCGGGGTGAGTCGACCAGTTCTTCCCTCCGGTCAAGGGGCGATTCGCGCAAGACTAAGCGCAAGAAGAAGCCCTCTGGAGGGAACAAGGAGAAAAGGATCAGAGCCGACGAGGTAATGGCCGAGATCTCCGAGAAGCGCACCTGGCGACCACGCCCCAAGGATAAACCTACCACGTCCTCCGACAAATCGTCGAAGCCCTGGTGCGACTTTCACCAGACCGACTCGCATGATCTGCGATAGTGTCGCATCTTCAAGAAGTATCTTCGGGAAGAAAGAGACAAGTTCCGCGAGGAAAACCCTCAGGTCGCTAATAACAGTCGGGAGATGACTTCCGACGACGATGACTCCACCCCTGAGCCTTTCCAGTGGCATGTCAGAGCAATCGAGCACATATTTGGGGGCTCAACCTCTTACAAATCCAAGAGGCAATACAAGGCGATCGCCCGAGAAGTCCTCGCGAGTATACCGCGAGTTCCTCGAGCGGTCAAGTGGTCCGAGGTCACGATCTCTTTCGACCAGACCGATTGCCCCGAAAATTGCGCTCGACCGGGACGATACCCTATTGTGGTCGAGCCAACGATCAACAACTGCCGAGTGGGTCGCGTGTTAATAGACGGAGGGAGCTCCCTCAATATCCTATTCGCCAACGCCCTCGACGCCATGCAAGTGCCACGATCGTCTGTTCAGACGGTGACGCACGCTTTTCACGGTATCGTCCCGGGCTCATCGGCCACGCCGATCGGGCAAGTCACGCTCCCGGTCACCTTCGGTACACCTGAGAACTTCCGAACGGAGAAAATCCTGTTCGATATAGTCGATTTCGAAACAGCCTACAATGCTATCTTGGGGCGCCCTACTCTGGCCAAGTTCATGGCAGCTACGCATTATGCCTACCAATGCATAAAGATGCCCGGCCCAAAAGGTGTCCTCACGATAAGGAGCTCCCCCAGAGAAGCACTCCTCTGTGACAAGCGCAGCCTCGACCTCGCAGAGCAGCACCTACCCTCTAACCAAGATGCCAGTGTGACGCTCCCGCCACCACGTTGTCAAGACCACCTCCACGACTACGAGCGACGGCTCCGGAAGTACCCCCTCCAAGTCAGAGAAAGAGTTCCACGACTAGGTCAGAACAGGGAGAAAACAGGGCCTTCCCCTAAACAGGACAACGGCTCCTCGGGGAAAGCCGCCCGATCCGGGTCGCTCGTGTCAACGGTAGAAAGGTCGCGTCCAGTAGAGAGTCCGTGCAACCGCCTTCGGTAAGATCACACGACCGCCGCCTCCTCATCGGCAGAGTCCAAAGTTGCACCAGCCCCAGCCTTAAAGATCGTCAAGCTACGAACAAGTCGATGATAAGACGCTCCGGGCGCTGCCGCCCAGCACGCGCACTCAACAAAGTTCAGTCAGCAGGTCACGACAAAGGACGAGAGTCTCTGGGGCAACCGGCGACAAGCTAAATGAGGAGGGGATGGCCTAGTTCTTCTTAGTTTTCTTAGGGTTATCTTTCTTACAGTAGCCTGTAAAAGACACAGTTTTCTTTAAATAATACCAAGTCTCTAGTTCAATGTTTTTCATTATCAATTCAGACTGCCTATCCGAGATATCTCTCGAACAGTCAGTCGGGGGCTGGATAAGAATACGGTAAAGTCGAAATACGAGTTACGAGTACCGACTTGTTCGACCTGCACAAAGGAGAAAGGGTCCTGCGCTGCAACTGCCAGGGATGCGAGGAAAACCCCTTAACGCGTTTGCAGGTGACAGGGGAGCCACTGAGCCCCCCACCTGACCAGACCTAAGGTCCGGTTGACTAAGCTCCCCAGTTCCGTAGCAATGTCCCCCAAATCCCGAGTAAAGGAAGGGAAGAAAGTATGAGTACGACTAAATCAACGGAACCCCTACGCTTATCCACGTCTTCGACTACTCGGAGCAGAAGATACCTCGGGTAAAGTGAAACTTTGTCGATCGGGCAAGTGTAGAATTTACTAGCCAAGCAACCGGAGTCTTCCCTCAACAAAGGAATACGGAGGTGCCGCCATGGCCACGACAAGCTGTACGAAAGACCCCTTATCGCGTTTACTGATGACGAGGAGCCACGGAGCCCTCCATCCGACTAAACCTAAGGACTGGTCAATCGCAGCAAGAACGACCTACGGCACTATTCATACACCTATACCGAAGGGAGGCAAAGGGCACTGGTTCCGACTAAAGTCTACGCTTGCACCCGACAAGGTTCCACATAAGCAGATTAGACAAGGTTTCAAAGAACCAAAAAACACACAAGTTATCGCACAGTTACTAACCACTGTATTTGTGTACAAGTATGCTATTACAGAATTCTACTCTAGGCCAGGCGCATGGACCCGATCGCCAAAGGCGTCCGCCGCTCCCTGCATTGCCTCGAGAAGCTCCTCCTCCTCGTCCTTCGGCAGATCAGCAACGAGCGCCTCCAGGGATAAGTCCAGATGCCATCGCCTCAGAAGAGCCAAAGCTAAGGCCAGGGCGTCGCGTACACCTTGCCGAAGCTCGTCCTCGAGAAGCTTCTCGACGGTGGGCTTCAGCCGGGAGACAGACGCCGTCAGGTCCACTAGGCGGTTGGCCGGAGCAAGGCCCGGGGGGACAACGACGCCGACTTCGCCCAGTGCCTTCTCAAGCGTGCTCAAGGCCCCCCTCGAGGTCCCCCTCCAGCTTTTTCCCGCGTAGGATGACTCCTTTGCAGGGTAGACTCCGCTTCCGAGAGGCGCGCCTTCAGATCAGCTTTGACCACCGCCTGCCGCTTCTCGGAGTCCTCAAGGCGCTTCTGCAGCGCCTCGTTCTCCGCCCGCCATCTCCCGGCCTCGTCAAGGCTCTTCCTCGACTCGTCGCGTGCCAAGTTCAGCTCCGCTTGGGCCTTCTTGAGCGGAGCCACCCAGGAGATAGCGAGCTGAAGAAGAACAGGTTAGTGCAAGCCAAGTAAATTTACCTTATCACTAATTTCCCGTGCTTTACCTGCAGCAAGGAAGAAAGGCTAAGACTCTCCGGTGCCGAAGAATCCGGAGGCACGACCTGCTCGACCAGGGCCGACTCCAACTCCAGCGCCGGGGCTGCGGCTGCTCAGTAGGGGACGGCGGTGACTCCGGCGCGGGGGTCCGCTGCTCGACAGGGGCCGGTGCCGATTTCGGTGCCGGGGGTTGCTGCTCGACATCCGCCCTAGTCGAGGTCTTGGCAGGAAGGATCGACACCCTAGTCACCAAAAAAAAATCAAATCAGGTCTTCAGCAAGGCGAGTCAAAAGAAAAAGGCGGCAAGAGAAAAACTAACCTCAAGCGCTTCCCGGCTGAAAGGGGTTTCCTTGCCAGGGCACTCGAGTCTCACTTGCCGGAAGCCAGCGGCGCCTTCCCCCTTGTCCGCCACGGTCTCCTCCCCAGAGCGGTCGTGGGAGGGGGAGTTGGTTCCTTGGCGAAGGGGCTGCTCGCTTCGGGCTGTCCGACACATCCTTCCTTATGTTTACCCTTCAGGAGAGAATATGGAAAAAGAGTAGTCGGGCGAGAACTTAAACCTGCGGTTGAGGATCCCGGGCAGGAGAACTCGACAAGACGATCTCCGCCCCTGCCTCGGCTGCGGAAGGACCTTCCTCCCTCGTCTCGGATGGCGGCGGGGCCGTGTCGAACATTTCAATTTCATCATCCTCGACGGGAGCGCCAGCTCTTTCGGCCTCCGAGTCAGGACCCCCGCAGCCTACGCGCTGCGGAAGAAGAAGCCCGAGGGCCCTCTGTGAGGCTACTCAGATGAACCTAAGTTGGACAAGGAGATAAGATGGACGACTCACCGAGAATACTTCCCGTCGGCTTTTCGGACTCTGCTTCAGAAGAGGCAGGGGCACGTCTGTACGCCCACCTTGGGGTGATTGCTCGAATAGGTTGTTCAACCTACTCTGAAGCTCCCCGGGGACAACTCTGCATGGCCCGACAAGGCAGAAGCACGTGAGAAGTCTTGTCAATTGAATTGGCACGGAGGAGGTCGTAGTGCTTACCCGTGTCAAAGTCCCTTGTCTGGTCTTGGTTCTGCGGGATCACCCAGGCCGCCGCAACCCTCGACCGAAGAGGGCTCATCCGGCGTCGAAGGAAATCCTCCGCGACATCCCACGCCGTCAAGCCTTTGGCGGCGAGATTGGCGATGTCGTGGACAAGCGCCGTGAGGTGCCTAGTCTCCTTCGGGGCCTCCCCCCAGCTCTTGTTCGGAAGAGAGGCGAGTCCGCGGTAGGAGATCCCAGAATTCGCTGGGGGCTGGCAGTAGAACCACCGAGCATGCCAGCCTGACCACGAAGATTTCCAGGAGGAAGCAATGTAGGCATCCTTCCTCCCTTCTCGAAGACGGAATCTGGCGCCGCCGACGACTCCCGCGCCGCTGCCCTTCACCCGGCGGAGGTTGTAGAAGTACCTCCAGAGCTCCAGGCTCGGCCTAATGCCGAGGTAGGCTTCGCATAGGTGCGCGAAGACCGCCAGCATTAGGACCGAATTCGGGTTGAGATGAATCAACTCGATCTGGTAGAACTGGAGCGCGAGGAGGAAGAATGACGAAGGTGGGAATTGAATTCCACACCTGAAGAAGTCCGCGAAGACGACGGTCCAGTCCGTATCAAGAGTGGGGACCGTCTCCTTCGCGGCCTCCCGGAAAGGCACAAACACCTTCGGGAGAATCACCTCATCCGACACGAGCTTCTCCAGGGCGGAGGAGTCCACCACCGAGGCCTCGAACTCAGGGATGACGGTGATCGGCTCCCCCGAAGCTTTCCCCGACTCCTTTGCGGGCTCGGGAGACTTCTTCACGGCGCTTTTCTTGCCCATTTTCGCCGATCGATCGAGAAAGTGTGGAGGCGGGGGTTTGCAAGGGCGCGAGGAAGAAGATGAAGGGGGCAAGAAGGCTAGGAGGCAAAGAGACAATGCGGGCAAAACCCCGATTCTTGGACTCCTAAAGATTTAAACTTTCGCCGGAGCCGAGCGTGGTTTGCGGCATGATCAGTTCCATCGCATTTAATGCGGATAGTTGCTTTTTTTCGCTTACAAGGCGCTTCGCGGGAAAAAGAGGGTCTGACAACCCACGACCCAGACGAACGCGCCGTGGCTCAGCGCACATTAACGGCACCACGGCGCAGAGAGAGAAAAGATTCTTCATCACCACGTGAAATTTCCGCCATGATGGTTCCGTTTCCTAGAAATATGCCAGGCGGACGCGTGTCCGTGATCGACAGATCAAATCAGATCGGAAAAGTATTCTGGATTTTCCAAAGGATTATTCCGATAAGGCTTTTTACGACTACCCGGTGGGGATTGAGCCTACTCGGAGAAGTCGTCGACAAGGACTACTCGGATCGCCTACTCGGAGTTTCTTCTTCCCCGACAAGGGCAGATTTCCCACAAAAACCGTCATGACCTCACTTCGCGTATTGATGGGGGGCTTGATGATGAATAGTACGGTATCCTACGTATTAGGGGTATCCGTATACTAAATCCCAGGACTTTAGGAAGGTACAGCGTACCCGGTAAGGATCCCTGGACGACAAGGTACCCCTCTCGGGAAGGGAATACTCCCCTTAAACCAGGAAGTCAATCCCGACGTTTAAGGAGATCAGAGTCCTAGTCGGGCGTAAGTCCACGTCAAGTATGGACTACCCTGGAAATCCCCTATATAAGGATCAGCAATCCCATAGGGAGGCAGGTCTGAGGGGTTCTAAAGTCCAGCACAGGAGGCGAAGCCCTAGAAGAGACCCCCGCCTGCCCTTCGAAGGAGTCAAGCCCGTCGCACGAGGCTGACTCCTTCGAGGCATCGGGTCATCTAGGGCTCGCCTCCTGGTGCTGCGACGTTGTCGAACCTCCTTCATACCTGTCCCCTCCCCTATGGGATTGCTGATCCTTATCTAGGGGGTTTCCTAGGGTCGACTGGACGTGGACTTACGCCCGACTAGGACTCTGATCTCCTTAAACGTCGGGATTGACTTCCTGGTTTAAGGGAGTATTCCCTTCCCGAGAGGGGTTACCTTGTCGTCCAGGGATCCTTACCGGGTACGCTGTACCTTCCTAAAGTCCTGGGATTTAGTATACGGATACCCCTAATACGTAGGATACCGTACTATTCATCATCAAGCCCCCCATCAATACGCGAAGTGAGGTCATGACGGTTTTGTGGGAAATCTGCCCTTGTCGGGGAAGAAACTCCGAGTAGGCGATCCGAGTAGTCCTTGTCGACGACTTCTCCGAGTAGGCTCAATCCCCACCGGGTAGTCGTAAAAAGCCTTATCGGAATAATCCTTTGGAAAATCCAGAATACTTTTCCGATCTGATTTGATCTGTCGATCACGGACACGCGTCCGCCTGGCATATTTCTAGGAAACGGAACCATCATGGCGGAAATTTCACGTGGTGATGAGAATCTTTTCTCTCTCTGCGCCGTGGTGCCGTAATGTGCGCTGAGCCACGGCGCGTTCGTCTGGGTCGTGGGTTGTCAGACCCTCTTTTTCCCGCGAAGCGCCTTGTAAGCGAAAAAAGCAACTATCCGCATTAAATGCGATGGAACTGATCATGCCGCAAACCACGCTCGGCTCCGGCGAAAGTTTAAATCTTTAGGAGTCCAAGAATCGGGGTTTTGCCCGCATTGTCTCTTTGCCTCCTAGCCTTCTTGCCCCCTTCATCTTCTTCCTCGCGCCCTTGCAAACCCCCGCCTCCACACTTTCTCGATCGATCGGCGAAAATGGGCAAGAAAAGCGCCGTGAAGAAGTCTCCCGAGCCCGCAAAGGAGTCGGGGAAAGCTTCGGGGGAGCCGATCACCGTCATCCCTGAGTTCGAGGCCTCGGTGGTGGACTCCTCCGCCCTGGAGAAGCTCGTGTCGGATGAGGTGATTCTCCCGAAGGTGTTTGTGCCTTTCCGGGAGGCCGCGAAGGAGACGGTCCCCACTCTTGATACGGACTGGACCGTCGTCTTCGCGGACTTCTTCAGGTGTGGAATTCAATTCCCACCTTCGTCATTCTTCCTCCTCGCGCTCCAGTTCTACCAGATCGAGTTGATTCATCTCAACCCGAATTCGGTCCTAATGCTGGCGGTCTTCGCGCACCTATGCGAAGCCTACCTCGGCATTAGGCCGAGCCTGGAGCTCTGGAGGTACTTCTACAACCTCCGCCGGGTGAAGGGCAGCGGCGCTGGAGTCGTCGGCGGCGCCAGATTCCGTCTTCGAGAAGGGAGGAAGGATGCCTACATTGCTTCCTCCTGGAAATCTTCGTGGTCAGGCTGGCATGCTCGGTGGTTCTACTGCCAGCCCCCAGCGAATTCTGGGATCTCCTACCGCGGACTCGCCTCTCTTCCGAACAGAGCTGGGGGGAGGCCCCGAAGGAGACTAGGCACCTCACGGCGCTTGTCCACGACATCGCCAATCTCGCCGCCAAAGGCTTGACGGCGTGGGATGTCGCGGAGGATTTCCTTCGACGCCGGATGAGCCCTCTTCGGTCGAGGGTTGCGGCGGCCTGGGTGATCCCGCAGAACCAAGACCAGACAAGGGACTTTGACACGGGTAAGCACTACGACCTCCTCCGTGCCAATTCAATTGACAAGACTTCTCACGTGCTTCTGCCTTGTCGGGCCATGCAGAGTTGTCCCCGGGGGAGCTTCAGAGTAGGTTGAACAACCTATTCGAGCAATCACCCCAAGGTGGGCGTACAGACGTGCCCCTGCCTCTTCTGAAGCAGAGTCCGAAAAGCCGACGGGAAGTATTCTCGGTGAGTCGTCCATCTTATCTCCTTGTCCAACTTAGGTTCATCTGAGTAGCCTCACAGAGGGCCCTCGGGCTTCTTCTTCCGCAGCGCGTAGGCTGCGGGGGTCCTGACTCGGAGGCCGAAAGAGCTGGCGCTCCCGTCGAGGATGATGAAATTGAAATGTTCGACACGGCCCCGCCGCCATCCGAGACGAGGGAGGAAGGTCCTTCCGCAGCCGAGGCAGGGGCGGAGATCGTCTTGTCGAGTTCTCCTGCCCGGGATCCTCAACCGCAGGTTTAAGTTCTCGCCCGACTACTCTTTTTCCATATTCTCTCCTGAAGGGTAAACATAAGGAAGGATGTGTCGGACAGCCCGAAGCGAGCAGCCCCTTCGCCAAGGAACCAACTCCCCCTCCCACGACCGCTCTTGGGGAGGAGACCGTGGCGGACAAGGGGAAGGCGCCGCTGGCTTCCGGCAAGTGAGACTCGAGTGCCCTGGCAAGGAAACCCCTTTCAGCCGGGAAGCGCTTGAGGTTAGTTTTTCTCTTGCCGCCTTTTTCTTTTGACTCGCCTTGCTGAAGACCTGATTTGATTTTTTTTTGGTGACTAGGGTGTCGATCCTTCCTGCCAAGACCTCGACTAGGGCGGATGTCGAGCAGCAACCCCCGGCACCGAAATCGGCACCGGCCCCTGTCGAGCAGCGGACCCCCGCGCCGGAGTCACCGCCGTCCCCTACTGAGCAGCCGCAGCCCCCGGCGCTGGAGTTGGAGTCGGCCCTGGTCGAGCAGGTCGTGCCTCCGGATTCTTCGGCACCGGAGAGTCTTAGCCTTTCTTCCTTGCTGCAGGTAAAGCACGGGAAATTAGTGATAGGTAAATTTACTTGGCTTGCACTAACCTGTTCTTCTTCAGCTCGCTATCTCCTGGGTGGCTCCGCTCAAGAAGGCCCAAGCGGAGCTGAACTTGCACGCGACGAGTCGAGGAAGAGCCTTGACGAGGCCGGGAGATGGCGGGCGGAGAACGAGGCGCTGCAGAGCGCCTTGAGGACTCCGAGAAGCGGCAGGCGGTGGTCAAAGCTGATCTGAAGGCGCGCCTCTCGGAAGCGGAGTCTACCCTGCAAAGGAGTCATCCTACGCGGAAAAGCTGGAGGGGGACCTCGAGGGGGCCTTGAGCACGCTTGAGAAGGCACTGGGCGAAGTCGGCGTCGTGTCCCCCCGGGCCTTGCTCCGGCCAACCGCCTAGTGGACCTGACGGCGTCTGTCTCCCGGCTGAAGCCCACCGTCGAGAAGCTTCTCGAGGACGAGCTTCGGCAAGGTGTACGCGACGCCCTGGCCTTAGCTTTGGCTCTTCTGAGGCGATGGCATCTGGACTTATCCCTGGAGGCGCTCGTTGCTGATCTGCCGAAGGACGAGGAGGAGGAGCTTCTCGAGGCAATGCAGGGAGCGGCGGACGCCTTTGGCGATCGGGTCCATGCGCCTGGCCTAGAGTAGAATTCTGTAATAGCATACTTGTACACAAATACAGTGGTTAGTAACTGTGCGATAACTTGTGTGTTTTTTGGTTCTTTGAAACCTTGTCTAATCTGCTTATGTGGAACCTTGTCGGGTGCAAGCGTAGACTTTAGTCGGAACCAGTGCCCTTTGCCTCCCTTCGGTATAGGTGTATGAATAGTGCCGTAGTCGTTCTTGCTGCGATTGACCAGTCCTTAGGTTTAGTCGGATGGAGGGCTCCGTGGCTCCTCGTCATCAGTAAACGCGATAAGGGGTCTTTCGTACAGCTTGTCGTGGCCATTGCGGCACCTCCGTATTCCTTTGTTGAGGGAAGACTCCGGTTGCTTGGCTAGTAAATTCTACACTTGCCCGATCGACAAAGTTTCACTTTACCCGAGGTATCTTCTGCTCCGAGTAGTCGAAGACGTGGATAAGCGTAGGGGTTCCGTTGATTTAGTCGTACTCATACTTTCTTCCCTTCCTTTACTCGGGATTTGGGGGACATTGCTACGGAACTGGGGAGCTTAGTCAACCGGACCTTAGGTCTGGTCAGGTGGGGGGCTCAGTGGCTCCCCTGTCACCTGCAAACGCGTTAAGGGGTTTTCCTCGCATCCCTGGCAGTTGCAGCGCAGGACCCTTTCTCCTTTGTGCAGGTCGAACAAGTCGGTACTCGTACTCGTATTTCGACTTTACCGTATTCTTATCCAGCCCCCGACTGACTGTTCGAGAGATATCTCGGATAGGCAGTCTGAATTGATAATGAAAAACATTGAACTAGAGACTTGGTATTATTTAAAGAAAACTGTGTCTTTTACAGGCTACTGTAAGAAAGATAACCCTAAGAAACTAAGAAGAAACTAGGCCATCCCCTCCTCATTTAGCTTGTCGCCGGTTGCCCCAGAGACTCTCGTCCTTTTGTCGTGACCTGCTGACTGAACTTTGTTGAGTGCGCGTGCTGGGCGGCAGCGCCCGGAGCGTCTTATCATCGACTTGTTCGTAGCTTGACGATCTTTAAGGCTGGGGCTGGTGCAACTTTGGACTCTGCCGATGAGGAGGCGGCGGTCGTGTGATCTTACCGAAGGCGGTTGCACGGGACTCTCTACTGGACGCGACCTTTCTACCGTTGACACGAGCGACCCGGATCGGGCGGCTTTTCCCCGAGGAGCCGTTGTCCCTGTTTAGGGGAAGGCCCTGTTTTCTCCCTGTTCTGACCTAGTCGTGGAACTCTTTCTCTGACTTGGAGGGGGTACTTTCCGGAGCCGTCGCTCGTAGTCGTGGAGGTGGTCTTGACAACGTGGTGGCGGGAGCGTCACACTGGCATCTTGGTTAGAGGGTAGGTGCTGCTCTGCGAGGTCGAGGCTGCGCTTGTCACAGAGGAGTGCTTCTCTGGGGGAGCTCCTTATCGTGAGGACACCTTTTGGGCCGGGCATCTTTATGCATTGGTAGGCATAATGCGTAGCTGCCATGAACTTGGCCAGAGTAGGGCGCCCCAAGATAGCATTGTAGGCTGTTTCGAAATCGACTATATCGAACAGGATTTTCTCCGTTCGGAAGTTCTCAGGTGTACCGAAGGTGACCGGGAGCGTGACTTGCCCGATCGGCGTGGCCGATGAGCCCGGGACGATACCGTGAAAAGCGTGCGTCACCGTCTGAACAGACGATCGTGGCACTTGCATGGCGTCGAGGGCGTTGGCGAATAGGATATTGAGGGAGCTCCCTCCGTCTATTAACACGCGACCCACTCGGCAGTTGTTGATCGTTGGCTCGACCACAATAGGGTATCGTCCCGGTCGAGCGCAATTTTCGGGGCATCGGTCTGGTCGAAAGAGATCGTGACCTCGGACCACTTGACCGCTCGAGGAACTCGCGGTATACTCGCGAGGACTTCTCGGGCGATCGCCTTGTATTGCCTCTTGGATTTGTAAGAGGTTGAGCCCCCAAATATGTGCTCGATTGCTCTGACATGCCACTGGAAAGGCTCAGGGGTGGAGTCATCGTCGTCGGAAGTCATCTCCCGACTGTTATTAGCGACCTGAGGGTTTTCCTCGCGGAACTTGTCTCTTTCTTCCCGAAGATACTTCTTGAAGATGCGACACTATCGCAGATCATGCGAGTCGGTCTGGTGAAAGTCGCACCAGGGCTTCGACGATTTGTCGGAGGACGTGGTAGGTTTATCCTTGGGGCGTGGTCGCCAGGTGCGCTTCTCGGAGATCTCGGCCATTACCTCGTCGGCTCTGATCCTTTTCTCCTTGTTCCCTCCAGAGGGCTTCTTCTTGCGCTTAGTCTTGCGCGAATCGCCCCTTGACCGGAGGGAAGAACTGGTCGACTCACCCCGCTGTTGTTTGATGTACCGCAGGGTTTCCTCCGCGCAAGTGGCCTTCTCGGCCAGATCCATGAGTTGCCTGGTGGTTTTCGGTGGCCGCATGATCAGATCGTGCGTGCACATCTCATTTTTGCTGCCTCGAGTGAAGGCGCGGATGACATCCGAGTCCGTTATCTCCGGGATAGTGTTGCGGACAGCACTAAACCTTTTGGTAAACTCTCGGAAGGTCTCGTCTGGTCGTTGGACGACAAGAAATAGATCGTCGACTCGACCAGGTCTTGGGAAGGTACCTTGGAAGTTCCCGAGCAGCATGTCGCATAGCTGTCCCCACGAACGGGATCGTTCCTGGGGGTAGATTCGTCAACCACGTCCTAGCGGCTCCTCTGAGAGCGGTAGGAAGCTAGTTGGCCATAACCTTCTCGTCCCCGCTGGCTGCCTCGATCGCGTGGTGTAGATCTGAAGGAATTCCACGGGATTTTCGGTGGTTCCGTCGTACGACTGTAGCGAGCGGGCTTGAAAACGAGCAGGTCTTGCTTACACTTTTACAGAATTTTATATTATTTTTACTTTTGTCTAAAATAAGTTTTACGCAGATTGTTTTTTGTTATCTTGTTGTTGTCACTTGTGAGGGTTTTATACTCTAGATTATTAGACTAAAATTTAGTTTTAGTTTGTGGTATATTTTTTTGCTGTTCATGTTTTTTTTTTTTATATCGATGTTTTTTTTCAATGATTTGCTAAGTACCACATCCAAAATTTTTTGAGTTATATGGTTTTTATCCATACAATATTTTTTTTTTTTTGGTCTTGTCTTTACATTTTTGGCTTTTTATATGTGTCTTTTTTTTTTGGTTTTGTAGCTTTATTTTTCTCATAATTTGTTAATTTACAATATTTGTTTTCTTCTTTCTTTTGATTTTTGTCTCACCTCCTTTTTGCCAAACTAAACAACAAAGAAAAAAAAAAAAAAAAAAAAACCTTTTCCTTTTTGGTTCACTTTTTTTTTTTTTTTTTTTTTACTATTGGTGTTTTTTTACTTTTTTTACCGCCATGTTCCTTCTCTTTATCTTGATAATTTTTATTGCTGTCTCTTTTTTTATATTTTTTATTTTGTTATTGGTGATTATTTTATCAAAAATTCTTTTTGTTTTTTTTTCTTTTTTTTTTCATTTTTTTTTTGTTTTTCCGGTTTTGGGCATGAGGTGGTTTTTATTTGGTGATATAAGACAGGATATTGTTCTTCTTTTTCCACCCCTAGTTATATCCTATGTTTTTGATCATAGATGGATTGTTCCTGATGTGGGCAAAGTTGGAAGTTGCAGGGCTGGGATAGCGTCTCTGGCTATCCACTGAAGGCGTTGCCCAAGAAATAAGGTTATTCTCGCCGCTATTCTTTTGTGTTTTCCTCCTTTTATTTTATTTTTACTTTCATGTTCCCTGTTGTTCCCCTGATCTTTTTTTTTTCCGTCCGTTGTTCGACGGTCGAGGATCGCCGCCGAGTATTGGCGTGTTCACATGATCTCTCCGACAGCTGTTGCTCTTGCTGTCGCTCATTGGAGGCGGCGCTTGGACACAGCTGTCTCTCAAGAGGTCGTACAGTGCTACCTCTAAGGAGGCGCTGTTCCTCGGGTTGTTGTCCTCTAGCTTCCGTGTAATACCCACTTTACGATAATAGGTATTGCTCCGCATTCATGCATACATGGCATACCATCGAACCCACCTTTATTAAAAAACTTAGTTGTATATCAACTTTACTTTATAGATATGTTAATATCTCATCCTTGGTGGCATTTATACAAACACCAATCAATTTATTTGAGTATTCCAATAACAATGTCAAAACACCAATCAACTTATTTGAAGTACTCAAAATAACAAAATCATTAATAAGGGTAGAGGAAGTCATCAAACACCGGTGAACCCCGTCCCTAATCCGGAAACCCAACATAAGGAGCTGGAAATTAGGGTTTAGTGGCAGAGCAGATCCTAGTAGATAGAAGGTCCCATGAGCTCATCCATAGCTCCCAGGGTAGAAACCATAAACCCTCGACAAATTTCAGAAATCCTGGACGCATTTAAAACCTAATTGAAGGGTAAACCCTAAGTCGGAAATGGAATGGGGTCATGAGTCAAACATTGCCCGAAGCAATTCAAACCCTTACAGGAGGTCCCATTAATCACCTTGAAGCCCCTGCCAAAATTTCATAACCTTTGGAGCTATTTTGGCACATGAAATACCACAAAAACAAATCCCAAATCAAGTCCTAAATTGAATTTGGAATGGGAACCTAGGTCAAACTTCACCCAAACCAGTTCAAACTCCTCCAGAACATCTTAGATATTATATCAAAGTCCCTGTAAAAATTTCATAAAATTTGGAGCAAGAATGGTACATAAAATAACAAAGGGGGTGATTCTGTAAAATAGAAAATCAAAAATAAAATAAAAAGAAGAACCCTAACCTACTCGGGCTGGCGGCCTACTCGGCCGGCCCAGTCGGCCGGCCCACTCTTCCCCGCTCCTCTGCCGCGCGCCCGGGCCTGCTGTCAGGCCTCCCCCTCCACGTCTCCGACGCCGGTACGCCGGACGTGGGCGGCGCCCTGACTCCGACAGAGCCGGTCCGAGCGCCCTCGCCGCCGTATTTAAACCCTCTCCGACAGCCCATTTCCGTTCCCCCATCCATTCCCGAATCGGAAACCCTAACCCTATAATCCCCAAGTTCCCGAGCTCCTCCCTCCTCTCCGGTGAGCAGCTCCGACGAGCAATTCACCGCGCACCAGTGAGCCATGGCAACCGATCTTCTTCCCCGGCGTATCCCCTTAGCCTTCCTCACCTCCCCCTCCACCCCTTTCTGCAGGTCCGAGCCCAGGAAGCTATAGCCGCCTGCGTCGTCTTCAAGTCCGGCACCCTACCCCGACGAGCACTCCCCAACGCTCTGGTCCCTCTCCCTTTCCACCTTCTTGCTCCAGAGCCTCCCTTCATCCTCCTGAACCTCTCGGTGCGCTTACTTTTGCAGATCTCCGACCGGAACACCCCCGACGCCGGTGAACCGAACCACTCCGACCACCTTCACCGGCGCCAGCCTCCGCCAGCCTTCCCCAAGAACATCGGTTGCGCGCATAGCCTCCACGGTGAGCTCCCGGTCGTTTTACCCCTTTGTCCCGACTAGAACCGTGTACCCGAGCCGTCTCCGGCGAGTCTCCGGTGACCTCGCCGCCGTCTGGGCCTCGGCTCCGGCCGGCCCGAGTGAGAGAGAGGAGGGGTGGGAGAGAGAGAGAGAGAGAGGGCCCGACGCGTGGCGTCGTTTGATTCGTTCCCGAGCGACTGACCCGGTGACAAGTGGACCCCGGCTCTGCTGACGTGGTTTAGTGGGCTGAGTTCTCGGGTGAAATCTCGGGTGCGTTTAGGAATTTCAAATGAATCCGGGGTAGACTTCGGGTGTCTTTAGTATTTAGGGTTGCTGTTGGTTAAGGTTAGATTTTGAGCAGATTTTCAAATGTGCATAACTTTTAAACTACTCGGCCAAAATTGATAAATTTTATATATTTGGGAAGCTCTTGAAAAACTCTACAAGATGGCTGAAACAAAAATTAAGTTTGGGTACATGCACAGTATATTACCTGGGGTAGAAGATTAGTTAGTGTTGAGGATCCGTAAGCCCTAGTTTCATCATCATAACTCCGATCTCGACAAATTATACCTTTCTGGAATCCTTGTGAGATATACTACGATATGTAACCACTGAAATCCCAGTAAGAATACATGCATGATAGGTCTTAGGTATTAGCTCCTTTATTCGTCGAACCCCGTAAACCCTAACTCGACAAGTGCATAACTAATTGATCGTAACTTCGATTTAATTGATTTCAGTTGCGCTAGTCAATTAGTTCAGAATATTAATCAATTATTAACATGCATGTTCAATGCCACTTCACCATAAGTGATTACCTCTAAAACCCTAATTCGTAATCGCATGAATCTGAGCATGCATATAGCTTAGGACAACCAATCAACCCTAATGTCGATGTATTGTTAAGCAATACCATTCCTTGCATCAACACTCATGCATACATGCTGGATTCATTGATTGCATTGTTGCTTATCTTCGATATCCAATTTGCTTGCACTAGATTACGAAGAAGGAGACCTCCAGGCTCACGAGCAGACGCCAGAACAAGAACAGTTCTACGAAGGCAAGCAGAGCTTGTTGCATCCCTTTTATTTGTTCAGTACTTGCTTATTCTATCCATGTGTTGATGTTGTATCGTCGTTCGTAGATTGTGGTTAAGTTCGGCTAAACTAGCATGTTAGGATGTGCTGTATTGTGTGCCTAGTGATGGTTGGAATTAATCGATGAACTAAATATTTGAACCTAAGGTGAGATGTGAGAGCCGAAGGAAAAAGGGTCAACTGGATAAAGTTGGTATCACTGGAGGAGCATGTTGCGACCAGGTGTATGGGAGTATTGTCGCGATACCAACCTTGAGGTAACTCCAGCGTGGCTACTTCCCTTGTCACCACGTGGACGTTGCCGAGATCAACGCTAGGGTATGTCGGATGGTAAAGGCCGCTTGGAGCTTTGCAACCTCCAAGGGATAATGCTCTCGAATATCGCTAGTGGTTGTATCGTTGGAACGGTCCGAGAGATTGAATGAACTAGTTGTTGATGGTTGAGATTGGGATTAATCTAGGGGCTGAACCCTAAGTGATTGAAAATGATGCAAGTAAACGTGTTAGTAATTGATGTTGATTGGTTGGTTGCCTGAGTAGTATATTGATTAGTTGTCCTCCCTCCATGTTAATTATGCTTTATTTTCATAATTAAGTATATTGTTACTCTGAGAAGCATTCATGTTTAATTGTTGTTGCACTAGTATGAGTAGGACATTTAATCAAGCACGGATAAGTCTTGCGAGTACATTCGTACTCACCCAGGTTATCCCTGGAGCTTGCAGGTGAGCCGGTGGTCGAAGAGTTTTTCGACGATGTTTGACGTGTCTGGTTTCCTCGGTTGTGTTCGATGTATGGGATAGTTAGTGTTTGTTCAGCGATCACTATGTCGCTGTGGGACTATTATTTTGTTTCCGCTGTTGTTAATTTTCTCCGTACTCGGATATGTTTCCGGTGTTAACCGACTGATGTAATATGTAGTCCCTTCGTGGACTGTTATTATTAATATCGTAATGTAGAGCTTTGTGACGATATCCGAGTTGTTAATCCGGGCTGCCCCTGCACAATGCGTGAATGATATGAAGTGTATGGGTATGCCGTGAAAGATCGAGGCCGTACCATTTTCTACTAAGTCGAGCAGAGGTTTGGTTGAGTGACCCGCTGGCTGAGATGCTGTGTCGGCCAGGCAGGGTGTGGGCGTTCTATCGGGCTTTCGAGCGACCCACTAGCTTCCGAGCTAGGTTAGGGTGTGGGTGGAATTGCCGGGCTCCTCCGACCTTGCTTGTCGTGGTAGGATTCGGGAACGACTTTGACTTTTCACCGGATTATGGAATCGTATGTGGTTTTGGGAAGATTGGTCGCTTCCGGCCGGCTCGCACCTGGCGGGTGTCGGATCGTTCTACCTTGGTGCGTACGGCGCAGGTACCGTGCCACCGGGCGGACGGGTCCTTCGGTCCTTGGCGACTTCGCGTTCCCCTAACCCTATGCAATTCCGGGTCCGTGACAACGGCGCCACGAGCCGCTAACAATGAAGAAGAAGAACCTATGGAACGCGTATGATACACTGCTAGTAACCTGCCCCTCGGACGATGAGTGACGCAAGGATCGGAGGGAGAAGGTCTGCTCGACCGCTGGGCGCCGCCTCCTCCCGGGACCGCCTCATACTGGATTTGCATGGTGGAGAGAGCATCCATCCGGTATGATTTGTTATCTTCATAAGCTGGTCCAAACTCCCTAGTGCTGTCCTGGGATAATTGCTCCACCATCCAATTGGTGCGAATGCTTGCTCCAGTTGCTGGTGTGGGTGTATGTGACACCGCGGATGCCTCTGCATCCTGCCATGCCATCTTTGAGCAAGGCATTCTGTCACTTGTATACAGTCTGTAGGGTTTATCTTGTACTTGTGCATTCCTGTATTTCCTGCAAGGAATGGAATCTACCTACAATCCTACATGGTTTGATCCCAGTTTGTGCATTTTCCGTGCAGAGGACTGGTCACAGGATGCAGTCTTTGCTGCGGGGCTTCTATCGAACCGGAAGCCGTGGCACCTCTCCCAAGCTCCTGGATTGTGCAGCTCCTGGAGTTGCGCTGTCGTTTGTCAAACCCACGAGTCCTTGCAGCTGGAATCATCCAATTGGGATGTGTGATCTTCTTGGAGATAAGTGTGGGTTTGTGATCCTGCGTGTTACTAATGTGTGTTGGTTATGTCTTATTGGATTGAATATTTGATGTGCAGAGTCCAATCATTCCCCACAATGGTGTTCGGACCTATGGTTTCTGCGTGAAGACTTTGGTGATGAGGGGTTTCTCGACAGTGGGGACTGCTGAGGTTTCTCTTGAGGAGGAAAATTCCAGCTCCCCCGCTATCGAACACCCCCCACGGATTAAGTTCAAGAGGCTGATAAGACAGCTAGGCACATTATGAATGTAAGCCAAGTTTTATTTGCAATAATCATGTAAGATCCGATAACTGTAATGCTAGAGTAATCACATAAACAGCTAAACAAATTCATTTCTTGACTTCTCCAGATCTTAAACAAAGAGGCAGTTGATAAAGTCCGTGGGGAAAGAGCGATTCCTGATGTACAGCCTGGATGTATTCTTCAAATGAGAGTGGCAAGTAGTCATTTGCATTCTCACTTTAGTAGTATTCATTCATATTTGTTGTTCTGATTCTTTGTATCAACAGCAAGTTCCAGAGAACAAGCGGCGCGAGTCTACGTTGAAAGGAATTTTCATTGCAAGGCCCAATGCTGGGATCAATACAACTTTCAGAGTGCGTAGATTAGTGTGAGGGACCCGGCATTTTAAATCGATTCAAGGAATTCACAACAAGTGAAGACGGTGACCATAGCCGCTACCTGCGACGGACTATGGCCCACCCTCGCCCTGTGCGACGTGCATACGACACAATGCGTATGACTCACCACTACCTGATTGAGAGATCACGATTCCAAAAAAACATACGCCACATTGCGTATGACTCATTTTGGCAATGGACCGTACATTCACTTTGCACTTCACTTGAATCGAAATAAAATAACAAGTACCTCCATATGCATCCAACCACACTCCCCATTTCAACATACACACATGACAGACGGGAGGTGGGAGTCATATGTTGGACAGCAAGCATGTCATCACACGAACCACTACGATACGATAATACACATTGTGAACTATAAGGATTACATCATTTGGCGATAACCAGAATTTTAGTCAAATCTGAGATAAACTTGGAACAGCGGAATAACGGGACAAATCCCACAGCGGTGCATTAGCCGCTGCCCAAAAGCCAACAAAATCCCATGAGTCGATAGCCAACCAAGGAAACCGAGTAGTTAAGCATCATCAAAGTAATCCTCGACCACTGGCTCACCTGCAATGATCTAGGAATATCCTAGGTGAGTACAAAAGTACTCGCAAGACTTATTCGTGCTTGATTAGATGACCTACACATACTAGTTCAGCAACGATTAAACATGGAGCATTCCTGTTAATGGCAAACGAGGGGAAACACATGGCATTGACAACTAAAGGCAAGAAGCTGTTCCAAACGACAGTACAGTTTAGATTCCACATGAATCCAATACCATCACGACAGTTCGACAACTATCATGCCCATTTCCTTCAGGGGCAGCCCACACCCCAATTCAATGAGGCACCCATCAACAATAGTTTCAATCAATTCTCTCGGATCATTACCGGCAATGCAACCACCATGGGGATATCGAGTGCTCTTCACTCGGAGGTAGCTAATCTCCAAGTGACCGAGACTTGCCATCAGGTAAAGCCATAACGGTAATTCCCGGTGATGTCCACGCGGTGATAAGGGAAGTAACATGATGAAGTGACCTCAGGTTGGTGTGACGACAAAACTCTACTTGCTCCGGGGGTCGCCTCTTTCACTTCAATTAACACCAACCGTATTCATCGTGCACACCCTCGGCTCTCACATCTCACTTTAGAGAGTTTAAGTTATTAGGCCATCAAGTTAAATCTCAGCCAGTGCTGAAACATAAAATGTAACACATGCTAACATGCTAGTCTTGCCCATCCCACGCAACAATTCAAATAAACGTTCCCACTCAAGCACATTTCCGTGAAGGAATATAAATAGCAGTAGAGGTATGCAACAAGCTTTGCTTGCCTTGGTCACACGGTTCCTGATCTTGCGTGGAGTCGTAAGCCGGGTGGTTTCCTTCTTCGGGCTCTTTTATAAACAACACGAAGAACCGGAAAAGAAGCAGCAAAAAGGCGATGAGTCCAGCATGAGTGCATGATGAATGTTACTAGGAATTAGTTTCTAAAATGATCTACGGATGTTACGAATCCATGACAACAAGCATTTCTTAGTTTGTAGTTGTAGGGATTCTGTGATCGTGCTACCATGCATGCACGTTAAGGTACCTTCGATTGCAAGTTAAGGATGAGAGTTATTATTAGTAATGCATGGCAATGGGTTAAAGTGTTGGTATTAGGAATGCACTCTGAGGTACGAGGTTAACGCCACTGGAATCGCTCGATTCGGAGCTAAAATCGTTGGATTAGGGTTTACCGACGAACGGCGATTAAAAAGGGTCTAACTATGCCGGCGAGGTAGCTCCGGGCGCAGATCTGCAGAGGGGAGAGGAGGGGGAGGTTAAGGGAGAAGAGGGGGAGCTCGGGAGCGAGGTGGGGCGGTCGGGGCTCACCGGAGCGTCGGGGATTTCTCGCCGGAGTAGCTGCCGGACTTGGAGAAGGAGGCGGTGGCACGAGGAGCTAGGGCACCGAGAGGGGAAGCTAGGGTTTTCGGACAGGGGAGAGGAAGAGCGGCCGGTCTGAGCCGACTTTAAATAGGGCGGCGGCGTGGTCGGAACGGGGTGGCCGGGGGCAACGCCGCCCACCGCGGCCTACCGGTGGCGAGGACGTGGCGGCGGGGGTCCCGACAGGTGGGCCCCGCGCGTCGGGTGAGAGGGGGAAGCGACAAAAGCCCGGGGGCGCTTCCTGGAGGGGGAGGCGGAAAACAGAAGGGGACAAGGCAGGTTTTAGGCTGGGGGGGGGGTTTGCGGGCTGGGCCGAGCGCTGGCTAAATGGGCTTCGGCCCAGAGCCATTTGAATTTCCCTTTTTGTTTTCCTTTTTATTTTTCCTTTAAACCCTAGACATCACTTAATTTATTCAAAAGAGCACCCAAACGAGCTCCAAATAAAATGAAATTTTTACACAACCCCTAAAACAGAGTTTAGATGCTACTATAAAATTTTGGAGTCATTTGGATACTTTTTGACCTGAGTTTGAATTCAAATTCAAATTTGACCCAAAAGGGGGTTTAAACTACACCCAGGCCCTAAACATTTCTAAAAATTCCAAAATTTTACATGTGATTAGAGTTCTCATATTCATGGTTAAATATAAATTTTTATAACTTTCCATCCATTGGAACATTGCCTAGTCATTTGATTACGAATTAGCCCCTTTTGCAATTTGATTTCAAATCCTTCGATTGAATTAGCAATGCATGATATCTTGGGATGAAAATTTTTGGGGAGAGGGGAAATTTGGTATGGTGATCCATCAAGGGGGTCACTGATCCCTCCGCCTACTATTGCTATTGTTGATATTCGATACTTCAAATAAGTTGATTGGTGTTTGCAACAATTTCCCACCGAGGATGAGATATGTACGTATTCTATAAAATATAATCATATCACATTTAAGTTTAAACAAGGTGTGTGTGGGGATGATGACATGTATGCATGGATGAATGCATGACCTAATTCACGAGGTAGAACCGGGTATTACAAAACCTACCCCCCTTAAAAAGATCTCGACCCGAGATCTCTAACGGTTGGCAAACAAGGATGGAAACTCGGTATTGAGCCAATCTTCACGTTCCCACATAGCCTCATCTTCGGTATGGTTGCTCCACTGGATCTTGAAGAACTTGACGGTGCGACTCCAGGTCTTACGCTCAGTCTCATCGAGAATGCGCACCGGGTGTTCTCGATAAGTGAGGTCTTCTTGTAGCTCTTCCATCTCGGGGTTGATTTTCGTTTCAGGGACGCGAGGGCAAGCTTTCAGCTAGGATACATGGAAAACGTCATGCAACTGGGACAGCGAGGGAGGCAACTCCAATTCTCGTTTGGCTAGAACTCGGTACGGACCGATATAGCGAGGAGCTAGCTTTCCTTTTATTCCAAAACAACAGACACCTTTGAATGGTGTAACCATGAGGTACACGTTGTCTCCAATCTGAAATGTAACTTCTCGACGGTGAGGATCAGCATAACTCTTCTGTCTCGATTGGGCTTCTCGAAGACGTTCTCGTATGAGGTGAACTTGAGCTTTCGCTTCCTTAATTGCATCTGGTCCAAGGAACTGTCTCTCACCGGTCTCGGACCAGTTTAGGGGAGTCCTACATCTTCTTCCGTAGAGTACTTCGAATGGTGCCATACCAAGACTAGCTTGGTAACTATTGTTGTAGGCGAACTCCGCATATAGCAAATACTTCTCCCAATTGGAACCAAAAGTGGGAGCACAGGATCTTAACATGTCTTCAAGAATTTGGTTTGTCCTCTCAACTTGGCCTCCGGTTTGAGGAAGGAAAGCGGCGTTAAAAGATAGAGATGTTCCCATAGCTTCATGCAAGCACTTCCAAAACCGATTGGTAAACTGGGTGCCTCGATCCGAAACAGTTTTTATGGGGACACCATGGAGGCAAACGATTCGAGCAATATACAACTCCGCTAATTGACTTACTTTATGGCTGGTCTTCACGGGGACGAAGTGAGCTACCTTGGAGAGGCGGTCCACAATCACCCATATCGCATCGTTGCCTCTCGGAGATTTCGGTAATCCTACCACGAAATCCGTATCGATCTCTTCCCATTTCCATTCGGGTGTAATAACCACTTTACGATAAATAGGTATTTGCTCTGCATTCATGCATGCATGGCATTATCAGCACCCACACCTTATTTAAACTTAGTGGTATATCAACTTTACTTTATAGAATACGTGCATATCTCACCCTCGGTGGGTAATTGTTGCAAACACCAATCAACGTATTTGAAATTATATAATATGTTAATATTTCATCCTCGGAGGAAATTATACAAACACCAATCAATTTATTTGAAGAGTTCAAAATAACAAAGTCGTTAATAAGGGTAGAGGAAGTCATCGAACACTCCGGTGAATCCCTAAAACTAAAACCCTAAAGAAGCTGGAATTAGGGTTTCGACGATAGGGCAATTCCCAGTGGTTGCAAACCTCCCAAACTTCATAAATAGTTCCTAAAGTGGCAACCCTAGCCCATTGCTAAGTTTCAAGATTTTTGAAATAGTTGAAATCTAGTTTCCACTCAAAACCCTAATTCGGACCCTAATTCAAATTTGAACCAGACACCCCTCCAAACCAACTCCAATTTGATTCAAACCTTCCCAGTAGCTCCCAAATAATATATTAGAGCCCCTGTAAAAATTTCAAATCATTTGGAGCAAAAATTGTACATAAAATGACGTGGGGAATAATCTGGAATAAAGAAAAAGGAAAAAGAAATAAAACCCTAACCTATTCAGGCCGAGGCCCACTAAGCCTGCCCCGCAGGCCGGCCCGCTAACCCCGCGCGCGCGCCCCCTCTGGCTGACAGCCCGGCCCCGCTGTCAGTCTCTCCCCCTCTCTCTGCCGCGCCCCGGGCCCGCGTGTCAGGGTCATCCCCTCCACGTCGCCGCCGCCCGCTGGCCGACCTGGGCGGTGTCCGACCGGCGGTCCGAAGCTCGCCGCCCTATTTAAGGGGCCGGTTCCGATAGCCCTTCTCCTCCTCAGCTCCTCCCCGAAAACCCTAGCTCCCCCTTTCCATTTTCTCCCTGAGCCCTAGCTTCTCCCCTAGCTCCGACCACCCAACTCCGGCGAGCAATTGCTCCACCTCCAGTAAGTCCCGAGCCTCCAATCCACCTCCCCGAGCTCCCTCCTCTCTTCTCTGACCTCCCCCTTCTCTGCATTTTCCAGATCCAAGCCTCCAGCGCCGTCGCCCACGTTTTCTTCCCCGAGTCCGGCAACAGCTCCGACGAGTTCTCCTCGACGCTCTGGTTCTTCCCCCTTCCCATTTTCTGGCTCCAGAGAACCTGCTCCTCCCCCTTAACATCTCTGCGTCCTCCTCGGTGCAGATCCAAGCCCGGAGACCCCCGACGCCGTCGACCCGAAGCCTCTCCCCGCCGGTCGCCGTCGCCGACCACCCTTCCGACCTCCTCAGCCCTCCCCGACCACCGAGGCAAGCTCAGGGTGAGCCCCTGATCCTTCTGGACCTTTCCCCGAGTAGATCCGAGCCCCCAGGCGCCCTGGAGCTTAGCTCCGGCGAGTCTCCGGTGAGCACCGCCGTCGGAGCTTCGTCTCCGGCCGGTCCCGAGAAGAGAGAGAGAGAGGGTGGGTGCGGGGTGGACGCGTGGAGTGCTCGGGTTGGTTCCCCGACCACCCGAGCCACTGACAGAGGGGTCCCACCGCCTGCTGACGTGGATTAAGGGGTGGAACCCCTGGGTAGCTTCTCGGGTGTACGCTGGAAATGGGGTTTAGTCTGGGTAGGTCTCGGGTAGGTTTAGCATTTAGGGTTTCGTTGGTTTAGGGGCAGATTTTGAATAAAATTTCAAACATGCATAACTTTCAAACCACTCATCCAAATTTGCTAAATTTTATATTTCTGGAAAGCTTATGAAATTCTCTACAATATGGCTGAATCAAAAATTAATTTTGAGCAAATGCACACACTGATAGCTAGGGTAGATGTTTTGCTTCCGTCGAGAGTCGATAAACCCTAGAGTTGCGACCCTAGCTCCGATTTCGACGAACCTTATAGTTTTGGAATCCTTGCGAGATTCTCTACGACTTAGAGCCACTGGAAGTCCCTTAGGAGCCCATGCATGGTGTAACCTTGTAGGGTGCTAGTATTAGCCTTTTTCGTCGTCGTACTCGATACTTCGTAACTTGATGTTCGTATCTCCAAATTAAATGATTCTAATTACGTTAGTCTTATGTTCCTAAAGCCTTTCAAACTAAAAGCAATTGAGTTCATGACACCTCAACTTGAGCAACCCATACCAAACCCTAGCTTGTAATCGGATAACCCTTAAAAGTGCATGTAGGTTAGGGCAACCCTACTATCTCCGTATGTTCAACATGAAAAGCCCTCATCAACATAAACACAAACATCAGCACCTTGCTAGACATCTAATACTTGCATTAGTCTTCATGCATACATGCTGGTTGTTTACATTATCGCTTATTCTCGATATTCGACTTCCTTGCACTAGAACTCGAAGAAGGAGACCCTGAAGCTCACGACCCGACGCAAGATCAAGAACTATTCTACGAAGGCAAGCAGAGCTTGTTGCATCTTTTATTTGTTCAGTACTTGTTTTTACTTATATATATATGTGATGTGTGGATTGTTACTTAGAATTTGTGGTCGAAATCGGTTAAACTAGCATGACTAGGGTATGCGGTGAATTAGGTCTGGTCATGGTTGAGTTTAAACCGATGAACTAATTACTTGAACATATTGAAGCGAGATGTGAGAGTCGAAGGGAAAGTGTCAGATGGATAAAGTTGGTATCATTGGAGTAGCATGTTGCGACCGGGGGAAGAAGTTGTCGCGATACCAACCCTGAGGTGACTCCATCGTGATTACTCCCCTTGTCACGCGTGGACGTTAGCGATAGCGATGCTGGGGTGTAGATGAGGTAAGACTAAGACCCTTGGGAGGCTAGCTACCTCCAAGGGATAAGGCACTCTTTGCACTCAGGGTGATCGTCTGCCGGTAACGGTCCGAGAGATTAATTTGAGGTGTGGTCGTGATGGTACCCTGTCAATGTGGAGATATTGAGATGAGATTATTGCCCCACGTAACTGGGAGCTTATGTGGAAATTGTCCCACGTAACTGGGAGATGGCAAGTGAGCCACTGAGTTTGTATTTTGAGCACATGTGACTAGTGGTTACCATCACGCCCCCCCTGGTTTGAGGTATATAAAAATCTAAGTTGTTGGTGATCTCATGTTATTTCCTCGTGATGTTGGTCAATTACTGGTATCGTCTAGATGTGGTTAATCGTATATGCATCATGCTTAATTATGTTATACTAGTATGCTTAGGACATCTAATCAAGCACGAATAAGACTTGCGAGTACCTTGTACTCACCTAGGACTTTCCTAGATCATTGCAGGTGAGCCAGAGGTCGAAGAGTTCTTTGATGATGTCTAGTGCATGATTTCGTTTCCTTGGTTGGCTATCGGCTCAGGGGTTTCTGTGGATTTTGATCAGCAGTCATCGCACCGCTGTGGGTCTCATTACTGTACTTCCGCTGTCGTTTAACTTCTCCGTACTCGGATATGTTTCCGGTTATGGTCGGCTGGTGTAAACTTAAAGTCCGATGTGGACTCTTAGCTTAATATCGTAATGTAGAGTTTGTGCTGTGATATCCGAGTGGTTACTTACGGTTGTCCATGTACCATGCGTGTATGGGATGAAGTATGTGGATAACTGTGCAGAGGTATTGTTGCGTGCTAGGTTGTGTTTCGTGATGGCAGAGGTGAGCGAACCACTAGTCCTGTGTAGTTTTGGTTGAGTCGATCCAGGGGACTTGTCCCGTACTCGTTAAGTCTCCTACGACCGTCACGCCCCGCGCTGACGGCAGAGCAGAGCTGGATCCTCCCAGAGTCACACATCGTGGCTAGGTTAGGTTGAGGGGATGTGTATCCCGAGCTCTAGTCCTCCTATGACTGTCGCGGAGCACAGGTTTATCACGCGGTCTTACCTCTTCACCGGTATTTGGAATCTACATGTGGTTTGGGAAAGATTGGTCGCTTCCGGCCGGCTCGCACGTGGCGGGTGTCGGATCGTTCCGCCTTGGTGCGTACGGCGCAGGTACCGTGCCACTGGGCTAGCGAGTCCTTCGGTCCTTGGCGACTTTGCGTTTCCCTAATCATATGCGGATTCTGGGTCCGTGACAACTTGATATCAGAGCCGAGCTGACCGTAGGAAGCCAATTGCAGGTGGACGTTAGTTAGGGCTTCCGCTGCGCCAACCAAAGTGCAAGCTGTCCAAGAGTGGAAGCAACCTAAGTCGGTGACCCAGATCCGAAGTTTTCTAGGACTGGCGGGTTATTACCGTCGGTTCATCGCAGGCTTCTCTTCCATAGCCAAGCCCATGACTGAACTGTTGAAGAAGGACACCAAATTTGTGTGGTCTGACAAGTTTGAAGCGAGTTTCCAAGAGCTCAAGACAAGACTGACATCAGCCCCAGTGCTTATTCTCCCAGACGTTAATAAGGATTTCGAGGTTTACTGCGATGCTTCCCACAATGGATTAGGCTGTGTCCTCATGCAAGAAGGTCGCGTGGTAGCTTACGCCTCGCGACAGTTGAGACCTCATGAAGCCAACTATCCCACTCACGACCTAGAGCTAGCAGCTGTGGTTCACGCCCTCAAGATTTGGCGTCACTACCTTATCGGTAACCGTTGCGAAGTCTACTCGGACCACAAGAGTTTGAAGTACCTGTTTACCCAACCAGACCTAAACCTTCGCCAACGGAGATGGCTTGAGCTCATCAAGGACTATGATGTGGGATTGAATTATACCCCCGGCAAGGCCAACGTCGTCGCCGACGCACTCAGTCGTAAAGCCTATTGCAACAATGCCACAATCTGTGATCAGCAATCGCCGCTCTATTTGGAATTTCAGCGACTCAACCTGGAGATGGTTGAGCAAGGTTCTCTTGCTGTGTTAGAAGTGAAACCGACCCTAGAAGATCAAGTCAAGGCTGCACAGCACAAAATGTCGGGATGCAGAAGTTAAAGGAGAAAGTGCAAGAATGGTGACACGTTCCCCTAATCATATGGATTTCCCCGGTCCGTGACAATATTCTTCAATGTTTTAGGGTTTCAGATCTTTTGTCTGGACAGCTGTCTCATACCAAATGAAGGACATGATGAAGCTGTCACCCTCAACATCACAATTTTTGGTTTCTGTTGCTTATTTCCCTTGGAGCATAAAACCTATATATGGGTAATGTTACCTTTTGTTCGTTGCTTTACTGTGAAGTGAAACTTATCCACCATTTAACAGTGATTGATGCAAAAATATCATTTTATCCTTGGCCTTGTGTTTTTGTAACAAAAATAGTTTATCTAACATATCGTTTCTCAAACGTCATCACTCTTACACCTCAGTTCCAGTGTTCCAATGATATTGTTACATCATTATCTCTTTGTTGCGAGTGAAGTTGGTAACAATCGTGTGCATGATATATGTTTCTCTTGAAAGGAAGTATAGTTATGTATTATTCCATAAGAGCTAAACAATTCTACACTCCATGTAGATTACCATGAATAAAAAGTTAACACTTACAATCTGAGCCAAGACTATTATAGTTTTTATGTCAAATAGTTTTAGTAGAAAATGGATTAACAGGCACAGTTCATTTGGAGACATGAGCACATGATCGTAACAGGCAAAAGTAAAAGGGAACACATCACAGAAAATATTTCTGACATCTGTTGGGTCAATGGCTCCGTTGGCAATGCATGCATATCCATGATCAATAATCAGATACAACATCAAATCAACCTAGAGACTGCTCGCTGCCAACAATCGTAAGAGACTGCTAAGTACATATATAGATGGAAGACAATGAAAGTAAATATCCAAATAAAAAGAATATCAATTAGTTACAATACTTGCTTCTTCCCTTTGAAAGTGAGCCCTTCACGATGATCGTTGCGGTAATATGACCTAGCTCCCTCCATGGCTCCAGCCTCGAAACTCAAATCTCTGGAATAATTCTTGGTGAATTCGTTGTAATCATCCTCGTCAACAACGTTGTCGACTCCTATGATGCTTCTTTTTCCATTTCTAACGACATGCCGCCTCTTGCTTGACGGATCGATCATATAGAATACTTGATGAACATGCTTCGCAAGGACAAATGGTTCAGTACCGTAGCCAACACGGCTCAGGTCAATAGTAGTCACATCGTATTCGTCGGTCTTAATGTGCGAGAGGTGGGCCCAACGACACTGAAATATTGGGATTTTGAACTTGAATTAATTGAGCTCCCAAATCTCCTTGATGAACCCGTAGTAACAATGCTTATGACTGGCGGAATCGGTAGCATCGACCCGCACACCGCTGTTCTGATATGTGCTTTTTACATCTTGAGCCTTCGTATAAAATGTGTATCCATTTATGTCATATCCTTGGTATGTCCGGACTGTGAAGTACAGTTTCTTTGACAACCATGTCAGCATTTCATCAGATGACGACGTGGTGGTGATCCGGTCTTGGAACCATTGGTTGAATAGGGACATATGTTGTTTCTTGATCCACGCTTCGCTTTTTTTTGGATTTTAATGTCGTAGCATTTCCATGTGTTCATCGATGTATGGCGAAACCACCGAGATGTGCTGCAAGACCATGAAATGAGCTCGAGCATGATCGTTGCGATCAGGAGTGATGGATTTCGCTCCGAGGACCCCGGTACCATGGAGCCTGCCCATATGTCGTGATTCAGGTAGACCTATCGGGTTGACATGCGGCATGTAGTCCAAACAGAACTTAACGACCTCTTCGGTTGTCATAACCTTCCACAATGCTTCCCTCAGGCCGCGAGCGATTTCGTACATAGCCCTTCAGAATTCCCATATATCTCTCGAACGGGTACATGCTTCGTAGGAACACAAGACCGCACATTTTGATCTCTCTAACTAGGTGACTCATAAGGTGCGGCATGATATCAAAAAATGACGGGGGGAAGTACATCTCAAGGCGACATAGGACAACCACGAGCCTTGCCTCTAGAGCATCCAGTTCAAGTATACTTATTGCCTTCTGTGATATTCTGTCGAAGAATTGACATAGCATTATGATTGTATCTCTGACATCACCAGGCAAAATCCCTCTAATAGCAATAGGAAGTATCTGCGTCATCAAAACGTGACAATCGTGAGACTTCATGCCAAATAATTTGAATTCCTGCATTGAAACTAGCTTCTTGATATTGGCGCAGTACCCGCTTGGAACTTTCACATCGTGCAAGCACTGGCATAGCTCAATTTTCTTGGCTTTAGAGAGTGTGTAACATGCAGGTGGGAGGAAGGTTCTGCCTTTGTCAGTTTCTATCGGAGCTAACTCAGGCCTGATGCCTAGTTTCACATAGTCTTGACGTGTCTTCACGCCGTCCTTTGTTTTATCAGGGATATTCAGCAAGAGGCCCATTAGACTGTCAAAGACATTCTTCTCTACGTGTATGACGTCGATACAGTGGCAAACATCTAGCTCTTTCCAGTAAGGCAAACCCCAAAATAGCGATTTCTTTTTCCACAAACCTTTCATTAATTTATGCCCCTTTCCAAGAAGAACATCAGTATCTTTAACCATTTCGTATACCTATCTCCCGGTTAAAAGAGGTAGAGCCGATCCCTCTTCGATGGTTCCATCGAACTCAGCAGCCAACTTGCGGTAAGGATGATTTCGACGCAAAAACCTATGGTGCCGCATGTATACGGTTTTGCGCGATTTCTCGAGGTACAAACTGGCCGTATCTTCCATGCATTGCACACAGGCTGTTGCTCCTTTAGTACTCTGGCCGGATAGGTTACCGTACGCAGGATAGTCATTGATGGTGCAAAATAGCAATCCTCGTAGGGTGAAGTTCTCTCTCTTGTCTGCATCCCACGTCTCCACGCCCTCGTGCCACAATGTTTCCAGATCCTCCTTCAGCAAAGACAGGTATGTATCTATGTCATTTTCGGGTTGCTTCGGGCCTTCGATGAGCATGGCCAACATGATGTACTTCCTCTTCATGCACAACCAAGGTGGGAGGTTGTACATACAAAGAGCCACAGGCCAAGTGCTGTGACGACTGCTTATGTTACCAAAGGGATTTATTCCATCCGTACTCATCCCGAACTGTATATTTCTAGAATCCGCACCAAAATTTGGGAATTTCCTGTCGATGTTTCTCCACTGGATGGAGTCCGCTGGGTGTCTAATCAAATCATCAACTTTCCGCCCCTCCGCGTGCCACCGCATTTTCTTTGCATGTTCAGCATTTGCAAACAGACGCTTCAGTCGAGGAATGATAGGAAGATACCATACAACCTTGGCCGGAATGGCGTTCGTCTCCTCTGTGCCCTCGATGTTATCATCCGTAGCATTGTTCTGCTTCTTGTATCGGAAAATCTTACAAACCGGACATACATGTAGATTTTCGTACTCTTTACGGAAGAGGATGCAGTCGTTTTTGCAAGCATGTATTCTTCGTACATCCATTCCTAGCAGACAGAGAATCTTCTTAGCTTTGTATGTGCTTTTTGGCAACTCGTTCCCGTCGGGAAGCATGTCTGCCAAGAGTTGTAAAAGTGCACTAAAGCTTTTGTCAGACCAACCTCCACTTGCCTTCAATTTGAGCAGTTCCAGAACAGCTGACAACCGGGTATATTTCTCCTTGCAACCATGGTACAATTGTCTCTCCGAGTCATCCATTATACCCAGAAATTTGTCATATTGCCTGTCACCAAGGTCATTGCCTTCAGCATCGCGCAGCATGTGCTCGAGATCGTTGTCATTGGTACGCATCTCGGCATCCTCTTCATCAGACTCAAAATCATCATCAGCCTCCGGATTCAACTCTTCACCACTCATTCCTTCATCGCTCCCCTCCGTGTGTTCGCCGTGATGGATCCAATTTTTATAGCCAGCTACGAATCCCCTACGGATCAAATGATCTTGTAACTGAGCCGTGTTCTTGAACATCTTCTCATTCTTGCAGTCATAGCATGGACAACACATATGACCAGACTTCCTACTCGACATATCATCCTCAGCCGCTCTTAAAAATTCGTTCACGCCACTGATATACTCAGGGCTCACATGGTTCGCATCATACATCCATCTTCGTTCCATCGGCACTATGACATACATATAAACATATGTTGATTTATTAATTGTCTATTTGAGTCAAAATAAATATTAAACTCATCGCTCTCTCTCACTTCTCCAATTATGCGCAAAACCATCCAACTTAGACCTATCGGGTTCAAGCATGCGTATATATTACATCTAAACCACAATTAATAAACCATTCATCAATGCCTACAAATCTATTAAACCAAAATTACCTTCTAATAGAACATAATTGCACTACATCTAGGGTTAGATAGCAATTAAACTAACTAAGTAACCAAATGTACTAACCTATTGGCACACCAAATCAATTATCTCCTTCCAATCTTCTTCTCCTCCCCCAAAATCGCCACAAAATCGCCTCAGCCGCCGCCACCAGCCTGATAAACCTAGGAAACCCTAATAGAATGGGAGCATTGGTTCTGTTATAAAGGTGGAGAAATCATTCCAGACGGTTTAGCCACTTGAACCGTCTTTAATGACATATCACAGACACGTGAACACAAGGCCGTCTGCGATATGTTGACACATAGCAGACGGTTCATAACATGTGCGTCTCTGATGTGTCATCGCAGACGGTTCAACCTCGAGCCGTCTACGATAACGTGTTCCTTCGTAGACGGGTTGGAGGATGAACCCTTTGCGATGTCTCTTTCCAGACGGACGGTTGCGACCCGTCTTGGATGACATATCATCCAAGACACTAGGTCCCGGGCAAAAGTCATCACAGACGTGGTAGTTCGTGGGCCCGTCTGGAATGGCTTCTATCCTAGACGGGCGCATGAACCCGTCTGCGATGTGCCGTCCAGGATGAGCCATTCTGTAGTAGTGTAACTTCCGTGTACTAGTGGCGTTCTCGTAGTCAGACGTGCCACTAGTAAGTGCTTGATTACTGGCGTGTGGGATATAGGGCACGCCACTAGTAACTTGAGCTCAATAATTGAGTGAATCTCACTGTTCACATATGACGCCCTCTCTCCTTCTTCTTCCATTTCTCCTTCACTTCTTCCTCCTCTCCCCTTGTTCCTTCCTCTACACATGCATGGCACATTAAATTCCTCTCCTCCACCCCCCTCACATGCATTAAATTCCTCTCTCTCCCCTCCATTAATTAATGCATGGTTAGCTACCTCTCCCCCCAAATCTATCTTACCTAAATACCTTCCCCCCCAAATCCTCTCTCTCCCTCTCACCACCACCACCACCACCACCTATAGCCGGCCTCACTCGCTCTTGATCGACGTCTCGGTCCTCTTCGTCCCTAGGTGAGAATTAACTCCGAGGGCATGCATCGTCATCTATTTGACTGAAATGAAATGTACATTGTTGTGGATATGCGCATATGTGAGATGATGAAAATTTGTGTATCGAGCCATATATATCGTTATGTTGACGATCGACTTTGTTAATGCATGTATTGCTTGTGACACCGGTCATCGAGCCAAGGCAACAACTCATTGTAGTTGCTCCATGTGTTTTTTTAGGGAATATATATGAGTTGCCAATGTTTTGACAAAATGTTGATTCGTCAACGTTTTGTCAAATTTCTGGCACACTCGATATGTGTCATTTTTAGCAAAGGTCATGCCGAAATTTTCTATGACCTTGTTGGTTTTAATTCTTTTTCTTATATCTTATAGGGATCGATCGAACGATATCATGGATCAAAGTATGAATGGGTTCTTAAAGTTCGCCGTGGAAGATATGGAGCGAAGGGGTGCCAAGGAGATATGTTGTCCGTGTCGTGAATGCAAAAACAACTTATCTCGCTCTCAAAAAACCGTGTTCATGGGGCATCGAAGGTGGCTTCACAAGGATGACGAGTGGAGAAGACATCCAGATCTGTTCGATGGTACAACTGAGGCTCACTTAAAGCCACGTAAGAGGAGCGGAGATGAAATCTGTCAGTTGTTGAACAATTGGAAAGAGTGCCCTAAGCCGGGAAAGAAGCGGAAGGCCCCTGAGCCGCTGTTAAAAGTATGGAAAAGGAAGTCTGTTTTTTGGGGCTTGCCTTACTGGCCAGAACTCGATACGCCTCATTGTCTTGATGTCATGCATATCGCGAAGAATGTCTGTGAGAGTTTGCTTGGTACCCTGTTCGACATGCCGGAAAAGACAAAAGATGGGCCTTAGGCAAGGCAAGACTTGAAAGACCTCAATATAAGGGATGAGCTGCACGCTGACCAGGAGGAGACAGTTACGCGCAAGAATGTTTCAAAATTCGATGATTCATGTCCCCCCGCTTGCTTCACTCTAGATCCGAAGGAGCTCGATCAAGTTTTCAAGTGCCTCGAAGGTATCAAAGTTAGTTCCGGGTACTCGGGGAGCATACGCAGATATCTAGACGTGAAGAAACACAGGGTGTCCGGGATGAAGTCTCATGATTGTCACATGATGATGACACAAATACTTCCGGTTGCACTTAGAGGGATAATGGACAAGCACGTCCGCGAAACACTTCTTGACCTCTGTAATTTTTTTGACGTTATCTCTCAAAAGTTGATCAGTTTGAAGCGTCTCGCAAGGCTACAGGAAGAGATCGTTGTCATACTATGTGAGCTTGAGATCTACTTCCCGTCTGCATTCTTTGATGTTATGGTACATCTGTTGGTCCATGTTGTCCCGGAGATCATCGACCTGCGACCGGTATACTTTCATAACATGTTCCTGTTCGAAAGGATGAATGGGACCGTCAAGGGATTCATTTGTAATAGGGCCCATCCGGATGGAAGCTTCGTTCAGGGCTTTCTAACGGAGGAATGCATCGTGTTTTGCATGGATTATGGAAGTCAAAAAATCTATCAGTCTGCCTGTTAATAAGCACGTTGGCAGGCTCGAAGGAGTAGGTCACTCGGTTGGGAAGAGGGATTTGCATGTGGACTTTGATACACCGAACTGAAGCGATGACTTCAACAGAGTGCACACAGTAACATTACAGCACCTAGAAGTGGTCACCCCTTGGGCGGAGAAGCACGAGAGAACATTAAGAAAAAAGTATGCTGACCTTGGGCAACCGAGGAGCGATGACCAAATCAAGAGAGAGCACAACTCCTCCTTCGCAGCTTGGTTCAAAGAGCGCATTTAGAAGAAGCCATTGCCAGTGAGTGATGACAGAGCAAAGATCATCTTCGCCTTGGCCCATGGCCCCATATGCAATCTCATGACTTATCAAGCATATGATATCAACGGATACACATTCTATACGGAGGCCAAAAACAAGGATAGTGATTACCAGAACTCGGGGGTGACGATGGAGGCCTTGACCGGTAATGTAAAGGACAGATACTATGGCAGGCTCGAAGAGATATAGGTATTTGACTACTCGGGAGAGGTCAAGATCCCCATGTGCTGTGTCAGGTGGGCGAAGAGTATCGTAATCGAAGACCATTATTTCACTACCATGGTTATACCCTCAGCAAAGCCTACTAGGAATGTGCGAGGAATCACCGCCCAGAATGAGCCGTGGGTATTAGCTAAGGACGTGGCCCAATGCTTCTACATAATCAACCCGACAAGGCCGAGCCGTGTTGTCATGAGGAGAGGCAAAAGGAGCATCGTTGGAATGGATGGAGTCGCTGACGAGGAAGACTTTGACCAATTCGGTGACCCAATGGAAGAAGACGATGGTAAAAAATACACCACGAGAAGGAGCAGAACTACGTTACCTAAGACAGGCCGTCCCTTCAAAAGAAAGAGTCACGACATGGGGCTAAGGTATACAAGGAAGACCAAGAAGACCAAGACGACCGTTGAGAAGATTGTCAAATGCTGACAAACTAGCTAGCAGTGGCAATTTCTCATATCATTGTATCTCTTTTGTATTTGCATGTAATATCAAGTTGTATCTCTTCTATGCATATTACTATTGATGTCATATCAAGTTGTATCGAAACTTCATTAATATGTTTTTTTAAATTCAAATACATAGAAATAAATTCTAGTTACTCTAGTTTCGAACAATCTCCATCGCTGCCACTTGTGTATATTTAACCACTCTAGTTACTTAGGTTGTGTTGTTCTTGTCGTCTTTCTTTACTGCAGTCAACACTAATTCTTAACAAATTGGGTATCAGTTAGTTCTTTAGATTTGATCTAAATCTAATAAAACCACTGAATAATCAGCTCAAGGTACACTTCATGTGCACAAGTTGGTTCAGCCGATCTGTAAGTAAAGGTGGTAGTCGGTTTGGGTTGATCTGGGTCGTTTTACTAGTGGCGTGCGCTACTGCACGCGCGCCACTAGTAACTTTTTACTAGTGGCGTGTGGGAGCACTCGCGTGCCACTAGTAACCTGTTACTAGTGGCGTGTGCAAGCACTCGCACGCCACTAGTAAATGAGCTCCCATATACTCAGACTTGTGGGGAAAATTTCCCAATCCCGCGCGTACGCCCCCGCCTCAGTTTGCTTCTTCCCGACTGCCACCGCCACCATCGCCGCGCTGCCGCCCCGGGCGCCTCGCCTCCGCGCGCCGCCGGCCCGCCCCGCTCCTCCTCGCCTCCGGCCACCTCACCCCCGCCTCAGTTTGCTTCTTCCCGACTGCCACTGCCGCCATCGCCGCGCCGCCGCCCCAGGCACCTCACCTCCGCGCGCCGCTGGCCCGCCCCTCTCCTCCTTGCCTCCGGCCACCACGCCCCCGCCTCAGTTTGCTTCTTCCCAACTGTCACCACCGCCATCGCCGCGTCGCCGCCCCGGGCGCCTCGCCTCCACGCGCCGCCGGCCTGCCCTGCTCCTCCTCGTCCCCGGCCACCTCGCCTCCGCACGCCGCCGGCCCGCCCCGCTCCTCCTTGCCGGCCCTGCTCCTCGCCGGCCCTGCTCCAGGAGCACATCGATCTTGGCATGAAGTAAGGCCATCTTTCTTTGTTTCCATTGTCTTCGATTCTTTAAGATACATTGTGAAATTATTGGTTATGACTCTTTCGTAGAAGTTTATAATGTTTTGAGTATTACATTTGTGGCTTATGCCTTGTGCCTATCCCATTTCCATGGTATCAGCTTGGATAGTGTCTTCGGGATTTGTTTGGAGTCGTCACACTGAATGGTTCTGGTGTTGTGGATAATGGCAATGGGCACTCAAAAGTTACAACAAAACCTGAAATCACTGAACATCAGTCAGTAACTGTAATGTAGATTCTTATATTAGCCACTTAAAAATCATGATCTCCGAGTATAATGCCAGTTCTGGATTTTCATTATCTACACAGTTTGTTTATGCCCCTGATGTTACTGCTAAGCAGTTAGTCGAAAGGTTGAGATAGCTCAGGATACCTTAAGTCATCGTAATATTTATGACGATTGATTGCATAGAAACTGGACATTAGCCATTTCTGCTTCATCAGGGGCATGCTTATTTTCATTTTGTAGATCACTAGTATTTTCGGACATGCTTGAACATGGTAATCATTACTGAATGTCAAGTATTAATGCAAGTTTATGATGTACAGGTGAGGTCTTACCCCAGGTGTGCCTCCACCCCGACATACTCGGCGACCATCGAGGTAATTATACTGTGGTACCGGCCATCGAGTCGAGGGCGGAAGAATATGTGGTGGATATGTGGTCTATAATGTGATGGATTATATGTGTTGGACAATATGTTTTGTGTGTGATTTTCCGGCCATCGAGCTGAGGCAACAATTTGTTGCTCGCGATGAAGTTTCTCGCGCTGTGTGTTTTCTTGTTTTTCAGGGAATATACATGAGTGCCAATGTTTTGGCGAAATGTTGATTCGTCAATGTTTCATCAAATTTCTGGCAATCAATATGTCCCATTTTTAGCAAAGGTCATGCCGAAATTTTTAATGATTTTTATGATTTTTTAGCTTTCATAGATATCTTTAGTAATTCTATTGATTTTTTAGTTATTTTTAGTAATTCTATAGATTTTATAGATATTTTTAACATTTATCTAACAATTTAATATTTAGTTCGAATATGTCCGGAAACGACCCCACCGCGGCCTCTTCTTCGCGGACGACACGTACGGGCGACGAAGCCCTAGCTCCGCCGTCGCGTAATGATGAAGGTCTGGACACCGCCGGCGCATATACGGACGTGCAGGAGTACACAACGACTGACAATGATGAGTCCGGCGCCGGCACCTGTCCTGAAGATGCGACCGATCGCGACGAAGGGACCGGCCCGGGGGACCAGGCTGGAGAACCCAAGAGGCAGCGGAAGCCTAGGTCTCGAAACAAGATTGGCACTGATAGGATTGTGGTCAATCGAGTGGGCGCCGACGGTCTACCTGTTAGTCCGAAGAAGGCCGCACAACACTACAGTAATGCCCTAGGCTGCATCCTCTGAGAAACCGTGAACATCAATGAAACCAACCTGAGGGCGAATGACAAGAAGGAGGTGCGAACTCTCCTCATTGGGAAGCTCCATGGTAGATTCAAGTTCCCGGACAAGCACGAGTCCCAAGAGCATGACACTCTGGTAAACAATAAAGCCATCAGCAAGTTCTCCAAGCTTTTGAGTAATTGGAAATCCAAGGCCAAAAATGAATACCTTAACAAAGATTACGAAACCGAGATCAGTAAGGTGTGGCCTTCGATTTCTGAAGGGGACTGGAACCTTTTCAAGCAGCACTACCAGACCCCTCAAGTCAAGGAGTACGAGAAATGGGGGCATGATATGTGAGCAAGGAACTTAGGTAACCACACCCTCGGAAGCCATGGTTACCCAGGTAAGAAGCCCAAGTGGGAGAAGCAGGACGCTGCAATGGCTGCGGCGGGCGTCCCAAACCCCTTCAAGGAATTCGAAGAACCGCGTGAACATGATTTCATCAGGGGCCGGTACAAATTCAATAAAGAGACCGGGGAATGGGAAACGGATGACAAAATGAAGAAAGTCGAGGAACTCCTGGTAATTAATTAACCCGCTTAATTCTATTTATCCTAATTAAGTCGATTTCTTTCCAAGTAGTCACGTTTCTAAATGGTTCACGTTCCTATTGCAGCGAAAGCATCATGCGGAACCTCAAAGCTCCCAGGAGTCCTCGGCCAGGTGGGACGACCCTCTTAACCGGTCAATCAACGAGGCCCTCGGCAAGGACCCGTTAACGAAGCCGGCTCATGGTCGTGTGAACGGCGTCGGAGTCAATGCCAAATGGGAAACATATTATCCCGAAGACCGTGAGCTTGCAAGGCAGAGAAGGAGAGCCGGCCGGGCTACTTTAGAAACAAAATGGCCGAAATGAGAGAAGAAATGGCGAAAGAAATCGAGGTCAAAGCCAAAGCCATGGCGAAAGCCCAAGTCTAGAAAATGTGGCCCGAGCTAATTGAGGCCGTCAAGCTCAGTTTAGCATCGGGGCAAACAGTACCACCACCAGGCGCCGTCACATCGGCGCCGTCCAATGTCAATTTAGAGAAAGAGCCACGGCCCGATGCACTTCATAGCAGCCCCTCTGTCTCTTTCATGGGCCACAGGTCGTCACCGGCTGATATCGACGCCCTCACGGTAAGCGTCGCTGGCTCAACAAATACCTTCTTCCATGCATGGTTTCGTTGTTCGCATCTCTAACATCGACGACGCGTACATGTTTCGCAGGAAGACACTCCGTGCACTCTCCACGCCATGGTGAACGGTGAAATGGCGCCGGTTGCAAAGGGCTTAGTCATTCTCCCCAAACAGAAGGTGATGCACACCGTGCAGTTGCCAAGCGACGTGGTTAGGGTTTCTGTGGTTAGGGTGACACCCGGTTACGAAGATGTGGATCCTCCTATACAACCTGAAGGGGCGGAGACACAAATGAAACTTGTAGATTGCAGGAATTGGACCCTCAGGTGGCCGAAGACGCAAATTGCTTTGGGCGGGACCACCCCACGCGAAACACCCTCGTCGTTGGTGATCCCTGGCAACGTCACTCAACCAGGACCATCTCCTTTGGGTGATCATGATGAGGCCGCGGACGAACAGGAGGGCAGGAGGACGTCGATCAGTACTTTAATAATGACTATGTCATGCCTCCTCCCGAAACAGAACGTGCCATTCCTTGCCAGAAGAGTCTATTTACTGAGACGCCGCCAGCCGACACTGAGGAGCAACTACCCAAAAAACCGAAGCTGACTCCGAACACAATCATTAAGGCGACCAAAGACGCGATGGGCGGTGATCCCCCGGCCCTGAAAACCAAAAAGAAGAGAAAGCGGCTTGCTAAGAAAGATTACAAGGGTGCTGCCAGCCAGCCGGTTGAGAAGATCCCGGTCCAGGCTAAGAAATCCTCGGGATCTAGCCAAGCAGAGGGTCGTCGTCCTGAATGGCGGGCGTTCCATATCCCTGGTGAACCCATCGTACCGACGGATATGTACAACACCCTCCCGTTCGAAATGAGGATTCTGCATGACGACATTCTCACTAGGGAGAGGCAGGCTCGTTCGCTTGGAGATCAAGATCTCCCGGTTTTCATGGTGCAGGTGCCACCGGGTTTCGACTTCGTCGAAGATTTCCCCGCTGACAAGTTCTATCTGCGTTTCGAGGAGATCTTCAACATGTTCAACCTCTTCCACCTCGACGCTCCCTTACTTCGCCTATGGGTGCTCCATGAAGCCAGAGTGGCTAGACTCGAGAAGGTGCAGGATGTCGCGGTAGCGGACCCTTACCACATGCACGAGAACAACCTTCGCAACCCTCAGGGGTTTGAAACTGCGAAGAGGTACATTTCAGACTTCATGGTTGCGAATAAGGAGAAGGACTACCTTCTCGTGCCCTACCTTCCCCTGTAAGTCATTCGCTAGCCCCAATATGCTTTCGTAGATTTCCATTATGCTTGCACGTTTCAAGGTTTGATGATATTGGTCTGTTCAACTGTTTGCGCAGCAACCACTGCATCCTCATCGTTGTATCCCCGAAGTATTCCCATACTTATTTCTTGGATTCGATGAGAAGCGAGAAGAAAGACTACACCTCCGTGAAGCAGCTTCTAGATGAAGCTCTGTTCGAGTATAATTACAGGGGAGGACACACCATGGAGAAATACAGAAAGAAGAACAAACTTGGCCTGCCACGCTTTGGCCACAACACACACTTCTGTTGCATGCAGCAGCCGAAAAAACAGTGTGACGTGCGGCTACTACGTCATCCACCACATGGAGCAGTACGTACGGGTACGAAAAAGACCTTCACAGACCATGCTGACGTCACCAAGTGGGGGGGGGGAAGCCTGCAGCAACTCTCAGGAGATTGCAAAGACGAGTTCCGACGCATCCAGGAGAAGTTTGCGAGCATCATCAACCAGGATGTCATCGACAGCCACCGGGATCTTCAACGGCGGCGCAGCAACTCCGGAGGAGCGAGAGGCTCGCTTAAAGGGACAGGCTAACGACATACCGCCCTTGTACAAGTCGATGGCAGACGCTCGCCCCGCTAGTTCCGAGTACAACCGAAGCGAGCGCTAGCTAAGTTAAACGAGAGTGACGATGATGGGGTTGTTGTCTATACGTACATTGTCGTTGTGTTAACGTTTTTCCAAACTTGACTATTTTGTTTTTAAGATGCATAGTTTGTATATTGAGAGTTTCCTTGTAATCTTCTTACTTCTTTTTGTAAGATGCATAGTGCCTATATTGATGCTAGCTCCTAAACTAAATGCATCTCCACAGGAGGTGCATACATTCTAACCATAACCAACCCTTTCTCTCTTTTCTCTGTTTTGCAGGTTTTAATACAAAAGGGGAAGTCAAAAAGAAGATGAGAACTAGATATGTTTAGCTTAGGTTTATTTTCCTTTCTTCTTTCTTTTTCTCCTTAATTTCTAATATTCTTTTGTAATCCAACTTACTAGGCATGTATTTTGGACAAATGGATGATCTGTATAAATTAAATATGGTGTATTTTTTTTGAATCCGCAAATTTTTTTTTGGGCCTGGAAAATATACTAGTGGCGTGTGGGAGGTTCAGCACGCCACTAATATTCCAGGCACTTGTGGCGTGTGGCCCTTAGAGCACGCCAGTACTAAGAGCATGTAATAATTTTTTTAAACAAGAAAAATTCCTATTAGTGGCATTTCCTATATACAGAACACCACTAGTATATGCATTACTAGTGGTGTGTGGCCCTCAGAGCATGCCACTAGTAAGAGCATATAATAATTTTTTTAAACAAGAAAAATTCCTATTAGTGATGTGTGTGGCAACAGACACACCACTACTAAGGTGTATTATTATTGGCGTTTCCTGTATGCACCACGCCACTAGTATATGCGTTACTAGTGACGTGGAGGAGCGAGCACACCAACATATTAATGAAGTCTCGATACAACTTGATATGACATCAATAGTAATATGCATAGAAGGGATACAACTTGATATTACATGCAAATACAAAAGAGATACAATGATGTGAGAAATTGCCGCTGCTAGCTAGTTTGTCAGTGTTTGACAATCTTCTCAACGGTCGTCTTGGTCTTCTTGGTCTTCCTTGTATACTTTAGCCCCACGTCGTGACTCTTTCTTTTGAAGGGACGGCCTGTCTTAGGTAACGTAGTTCTGCTCCTTCTCGTGGTGTATTTTTTACCATCGTCTTCTTCCGCTAGGTCGCCGAATTGGTCAAAGTCTTCCTCGTCAGCGACTCCGTCCATTCTGACGATGCTCCTTTTGCCTCTCCTCATGACAACATGGCTCGGCCTTGTCGGGTCAGTTATGTAGAAGTATTGGGCCACATCCTTAGCTAATACCCACGGCTCATTCTGGGCGGTGATTCCTCGCACATTCCTAGTAGGCTTTGCTGAGGGTATAACCATGGTAGTGAAATAACGGTCTTCGATTACGATACTCTTCGCACACCTGACACGGCACATGGGGATCTTGACCTCTCCCAAGTAGTTAAGTACTCAGATCTCTTCGAGCCTGCCATAGTATCTGTCCTTTACATTACCGGTCAAGGCCTCCATCGTCACCCCTGAGTTCTGGTAATCACTATCCTTGTCTTTGGCCTCCGTATAGAATGTGTATCCGTTGATATCATATGCTTGATAAGTCACGAGATTGCATATGGGGCCATGGGCCAAGGCGAAGATGATCTTTGCTCTGTCATCACTCGCTGGCAATGGCTTCTTCTGAATGCGCTCTTGAACCAAGCCACGAAGGAGGAGTTGTGCTCTCTCTTGATTTGGTCATCGCTCCTCGGTTGCCTGAGGTCAGCGTACTTTTTTCTTAATGTTCTCTCGTGCTTCTCCGCCCAAGGGGTGACCACTTCTAGGTGCTGTAACGCTACTGTGTGCGCTCTGTTGAAGTCATCGCGTCGGTTTGGTGTATCAAAGTCCACATACAAAACCCTCTTCCCAACCGAGTGACCTACTCCTTCGAGCCTGCCAACGTGCTTATTAACGGGCAGACCGATAGATTTTTTGACTTCCATGCAATCCGTGCAAAACGCAATGCATTCCTCCGTGAGAAAGCCATGGACGATGCTTCCATTCGGGCGGGCCCTGTTACGAACGAATCCCTTGACGGTCCCATTCATCCTTTCGAATGGGAACATGTTATGCAAGTATACCGGTCCCAGGTCAATGATCTCCGGGACAATATGGACCAACAGATGTATCATAACGTCAAAGAATGTGGGCGAGAAGTAGATCTCAAGCTCACATAGTATGACAACGATCTCTTCCTGTAGCCTTGCGAGACACTTCAAACTGATCGACTTTTAAGAGATAACGTCGAAAAAATTGCAGAGGTCAAGAAGTGTTTCACGGACGTGCTTGTCCATTATCCCTCTAAGTGCAACCAGAAGTATCTGTGTCATCATCACGTGACAGTCATGAGACTTCATCCCGGACACCCTGCGTTTCTTCACGTCTAGATATCTGCGTATGCTCCCCGAGTACCCGGAACTAACTTTGATACCTTCGAGGCACTTGAAAACTTGATCGAGCTCCTTCGGATCTAGAGTGAAGCAAGCGGGGGGACATGAATCATCGAATTTTGAAACATTCTTGCACGTAGCTGTCTCCTCCTGGTCAGCGTGCAGCTCATCCCTTATATTGAGGTCTTTCAAGTCTTGCCTTGCCTTCGGCCCATCTTTTGTCTTTTCCGGCATGTCGAACAAGGTACCAAGCAAACCCTCACAGACATTCTTCGTGATATGCATGACATCAAGACAATGAGGCGTATCGAGGACTGGCCAATAAGGCAAGCCCCAAAAAACAGACTTCCTTTTCCATACTTTTAACAGCGGCTCAGGGGCCTTCCGCTTCTTTCCCGGCTTAGGGCACTCTTTCCAATCAGTCAACAGCTGACAGATTTCTTCTCCGTTCCTCTTACGTGGCTTTAAGCGAGCCTCAATTGTACCGTCGAACAGATCTGGACGACTTCTCCACTCGTCATCCTTGTGAAGCCACCTTCGATGCCCTATAAACACGGTTTTTTGAGAGCGGCCCGCGGGCTTTAGCTGGAGATAAGTTGTTTTTGCATTCACGATACGGACAACATATCTCCTTGGCACCCCTTCGCTCCATATCTTCCACGGCGAACTTTAAGAACCCATTCATACTTCGATCCATGATATCGTTCGATCGATCCCTATAAGATATAAGAAAAAGAATTAAAACCAACAAGGTCATAGAAAATTTCGGCATGACCTTTGCTAAAAATGACACAAATCGAGTGTGCCAGAAATTTGACAAAACGTTGACGAATCAACATTTTGTCAAAACATTGGCAACTCATATATATTTCCTAAAAAAAACACATGGAGCAACTACAATGAGTTGTTGCCTCGGCTCGATGACCGGTGTCACAAGCAATACATGCATTAACAAAGTCGATCGTCGACATAACGATATATATGGCTCGATACACAAATTTTCATCATCTCACATAGGCGCATATCCACAACAATGTACATTTCATTTCATTCAAATAGATGACGATGCATGCCCTCGAAGTTAATTCTCACCTAGGAACGAAGAGGACCGAGACGTCGATCAAGAGCGAGTGAGGCCGGGTATAGGTGGTGGTGGTGAGAGGGAGAGAGAGGATTTGGGGGAAGGTATTTAGGTAAGATAGATTTGGGGGGAGAGGTAGCTAACCATGCATTAATTAATGGAGGAGAGAGAGAGGAATTTAATGCATGTGAGGGGGGTGGAGGAGAGGAATTTAATGTGCCATGCATGTGTAGAGAAAAGAACAAGGGGAGAGGAGGAAGAAGTGAAGGAGAAATGGAAGAAGAAGGAGAGAGGGCGTCATATGTAAACAGTGAGATTCGTTCAATTATTGAGCTCAAGTTACTAGTGGCGTGCCCTATATCCCACACGCCACTAATAAAGCACTTACTTGTGGCGTGTCTGACTACGAGAACGCCACTAGTACATGGAAGTTACTAGTAGCGTGGTGTTTGATGGGCGTTCGGCGATGGGTCAATCGTCGACATCTGCGGGCGTGGGACCATGCTGTTCTCATGCAAGAACGGAGAACACCGAGCAGTCACCGGGGTGTACTACATCCCCGACGGATGCGACGCAGTACCGCAGCATCGTTGGGGGCTTGCGGTACTTAGTGCACCCCCGGCCCGACCTCTGCTCCTTCGTCGGGTTCGTCTCACGCTTCGTGGAGGCGCCAACTGAGGAGCACCTTGCTGCCGTCAAATGCATCCTCCGCTATATCGCCGGCACGATTCGTCTCGGCTGGAAGTTCTCAAGGAACTTCGGGACGTCGCGCCTCGCCGGGTACAGCGACAGTGATCTGGCCGGCGACGTCGACACGCGGAAGAGCACATCCGGCACACTCTACTTCCTCGGCAGCAGCCCGGTGACTTGGCAGTCACAAAAACAGAAGATCTGACGCTCTCGAGCTGCGAGTCAGAGTACGTCGCTGCAACGACTGCCGCCTGCCCGGGGATTTGGCTGGCATGTCTGCTGGGTGAGTTCAGGGATGCAGAAGCCGAGTGCGTGGTGCTCAAAGTGGACAACAAGTCCGCCATTTTTCTCGCGAAGAATCCGGTTCTCCACGATCGCTCGAAGCACATTGAGCTTCGGTACCACTGCATCCGTGATTGTGTTGAATCAAGAAAGGTGGAGCTGGAATTCGTGGCGACTGAACACCAGCTCGCCGATGTGCTTACCAAGCTACTTGGCCACGTTCGCCTCCAACAACTTTGTACAAGGATCGGCATGATCGACGTGAATCCCAGGCACAAAGTTTAGGGAGTGAATGTTGCAGTAAACTTAGTGCTTAGTTTTTACCCTTTTTTCAAATAAACGTGTCGGAAGCTGCCTGCAAGCTGGCTACGTACACGGAGTAGTTGCTTAGGTTAGTTAGCGTTGCGGCCACTGTTTGCGCTGAGCTAGGCTCGGTGCGGGTCACCTGCGGCAATGGCGACAGCCTAGTCCATGCGACGCAGCTTGATCCGTGGGATGGCGCGGGTTGTTAAGAGTTGTGGCGTGCGTTTAGCTCGGCCATTAGGGCCACGATCGCGACATTACGCAGCGCAAAAAAAAATACTCCTGTGTTCTGTCCCCAAAAAACAAACTCTCTCACTTGCACTGTTCTGGTGATCGCTCCAGGCGTAAGCTCGCCGGAGGCCGTCTGACATCCTTACCCATCTCGAAAACCGTCGAGGTCACGACGGAGATGCGTGCAGCAAACACCTGGTGGGGCTCCATCTACCTCTTGAAGCATTTGGGGAAGACGAAGTGAGAAGGACTCGGCAAGGGCAACGCCACGGTCTGGTCGATGCGGCGCCAATGCTGAAGATGCGGCAGAGCGTGGGCAAGAAACGGAGCGTTGATGCGTTTGGAGGAGAGGCCGGTGCCGTCTTGTCGCTGTTGGAGAAGATGCCGGTGTCGTCTTCTCGCTGTTGGAGGAGATGCCGATGCCGTCCCGCCGCTGTTGGAGGAGATGTCGGTGCCTGCCGTGCTAAAGACGCGGTTGAGGAGGCGAGGAATGGAGCCTCGATGCGTTTGGAGGAGATATCGGTGCCGGCCTGTCGTAGTTGGACGAGATGCTGGTGTCGCGGAGGAGATGTCACTTGGTACTAAAGCAGGGGGAGGGGAGGGGATCGAGAGTCACAATTGCTTGGGAGGGGCGGAGAAGGCGACCCTTTCACTGCTCTCGATAGTTGCAGTGGCGGCGTAGGTTTCTTTGTCGTGGCATGATTCCTAGTCTCCGCCGGTGGTAAATGGCAAAGTGGCATAATTTATGGGACTTACTCGATGGTGGAAGTCAGCTGTACCGTCGGATGGGAGGCTAGATAAACGACCGCGGAGCACTTCGATCGAAATGTCCGCTCGGAGGTTTGATGGGAAGAGTTTCCCCAAAAATATTCGTTCTGAATGAACAACGGCTGCTGCTTTGAGGCTGGAGCGAACCACAGCATAGGCCCTCAAATTAAACTTACCTCTCCGGCGTCTGCGCCCAAGATCGCGCGCGTAATCCCTCACGTTGCAAATTTGCAACCTGACACATCAGCCAGAAGGTCTTTACAGAAAGAGCACGCGCGCGTAGCTATCACGAGCTACTAGCCAACCCTGTTAATTCAGACGAGGTTCTCCTGCGCCACACCACATGGCCGCTACGTGTAGTGCCTCCAACCCTTGCGTGCCATGCCGAGAGAACATGGCCATTGGACATTACATGCATCAGGTGTGCTTTGGGTCTCTATTCATGTTCGATCCAAGCAGCCATGATGTCTCGAGTACCCTGCCGTCCGTCCATGTGAACGATGGGGGCAAGTGCTGCGGGTACTACTGCATTCTGTTTCTCTTGAGGATATTCTATTTATTGCAACATATATGTAGGTGGTGCCTTTCCGTTGTCGCATACATATGTAGCTGTAGGGTATTAAGTATATATGGGTGAACCAACCCCCTAAATGGCCTTTGTTGATGCGAAAGATTTGGCAGACATAAGCCCGATGTTGTTGTTGGCCAGTTGAGGAGGGTCTCAAGAGGGGATTGAGAGTGATAAGCAGGTGGACATTTGTCAAGAGAAGTTTCTCGTGTATGCGTGTCTGAATTATGAGGCACCGATGACGAAACATAATGATCTCTTAGCTAGTTAGGAACTTAGGATCATGTTCATCAGATTATAATAGTGATGTCTTCAGTTTCAAATTCTTGTGAGGAGTCTGAGGACCTAATTAGTAATTGACACCTACACATATCATGTAAGTTTTCATTTATGTGACATAAATCAAGTTAATTAACATTTGCTTTGTTCTCAAGATTACAAGTACATGAAAGTATTTTGTTTCCAAGATCGATATATGTAATCAAATTTACTATTTTCAGCTACATGTACACATAACGTTGGGAACTGTGAAACTTATACAACAGCCATTTACCCGTTGCGTGACAACATTGAATGTTTACTATCACAGTGTTTACTAATTGCTTTTTTACCGCTACGTTTTATTGGATGGCCTCTTATGTGATCAGTATTTCTGTTCAACTCCATAGTTATCAGAAAAGCTATCATGATTCGGTATCAGCTTAGGCATCCCATGCGCAAGCTCTTCTAGTCCTCTCTTCTCGGCTGCGTTGTATCTGCCTCTGTGATGCGAAGAAGCATGCACACAACACACTGATCGCGACAGATGCCGCCAAGCATGTTAATGTTCCGCATGTCTTGCTCCACGGTTTCACTCAGAGACTCTACCTGCTGTTCTGTTTAGTGCGGGTTTCGTCGGAGATCTTTCAATAAATGAGGCACAAGTATTGGCATCAGCAGAGCAGAGTTCAGACTTCCGTTGTTGCAGAACAACAATTCTTGCAACCACTTCAGAAGGCAGCGTCCTCTCTTGACCAGTTCCTGCCTTTTCGCATTGTCACTGGGAAGATTCTCTGGTACTACGTCTGTTGCGTGCTCGGAACCAGATTGCATCCGCAGTCACCCAGAGGAAGTACTGGATGGACAAGAAGATGTAGCTGGAGAGCAGCTGAAAGAGGAGGATATCATCGGCCTCTGCTCGTTCAACAACCAGATAAGTTCGTAAGCCTCGTGTAGCTGCTGATCACTAGCGCTGGAGCGCGCCGGTCCTCACGAAGATGACCGTGGAGTTCGAGGGGTTCCTGGTGGAGGCGGAAAGAGGTGGGGGTTTAGCATCCCTTGCGACGGGGAGGTTGGGCAGTTGGGCCCATGGAAAATTGGCCTTGCGCACACGAATGGACGGCGGCAAAGAAAATCCGAGACAGCACTTAGCCCATTTGGGCAGGAGCAGCCCAATTAAGCGACAGAACAAAAATGCGGCCTGCGCGTACACCACACATATGAAGTCAGCACAGGTGTTTTAAGCAGCATGCATATGTTTGTGCTCTTCTTTTTGTAGGTGCCAAAGGGTTTCGTAAAAGGTTGAATTTTTATCGCCCCCCGTTCTTTTAGAAGAGTGACAATCATAAGTGTAAATATAGACTAGCAAAGTGGAGCATTTTATGCCAACTCATAGACAAGGGAGACTGGGTACTCAAAACTTAGAATTAAAAAAATATAAGCTTGTTGAGCAAATGGTTATTGAAACTTCTTAACAAGGAAGGAATGTGGCAAGATTTACTTCAAAACAATGCTTTCATGGTCCATCTTATTTCATTTAAAAGGTAAACTCGAACACTCCCATTTTTAGAGAAGTTCAATGAAAGTAAAGGACCTATTTCTGCAGTTTGGAACTTTCCAAGCCAACTGTGGTTCTAAGGAATGACTGTAGCAAAATACTTGGCTAGATAGCAACCCTCTTTGCATTCAGTAGAAACCGTTAGTCACTTGTTATCTAGTACCTTTCATTCTTGTTTTTATCCTGTTTTCTTGTTGTCATAGTTTTAATTTACCTTTTTACTCTTTTCATCATTTTAATTTATCTTTTTACTCTTTTCATCATTTCGGTAAAAGGCAATAGTTAATAGATTATTTCTAAATTACGATTCTGATGCATACGTAATTATTCTCGTGACAAGTCTAGTTGTCGAAAAGGTAGAACATTTGACTTTTGCTCCCATGGTTCGATAATCTTGGGTTAATACTTCTAAAGAAATGTACTACGGTGATCCGGTGCACTTGCCGGCCATTAGGCAACAATACAAGCAACTTCGAACACGCGTTAGGTCAACCAAATAGGCATGTCCGACAACTATGGTCGCTTTCGGCCTTAGTTACGATTTCCATCTCTTATGTAGTAGAGTTGGCATGCACACTTTGCTTTGAATGATGCTTACATTATAAGAGGTTCTCACTAGAAGTTTTGAGCGCATCACACATTGTTGGTCGACACGCCAGAGGCTTGATTGCTAGGATTAAGTTTACGCTCGTGAATGTTAGTTATGATCTCTCGAAGATGAATGGTGTAATATCTTTAGTTTTACCAATGATGCTGAGCATCATTGTTATACCCCCAATTTATCTCAAGCCCGATCCTCATATTACTTTTACACCTATGAGTGGTTTTACCCCATCGTATAGAGGAAATAGCATCCAATGCCCATCTGTTCGCTATTTCTTCTATTTTATCGCTAACACTCTTCAGGCGAGAGGAGAATTCACAAACGTAAATGATGAAGAGATGGTCTGATGAGACGGTGGTCCGATCTTTCGATGAGACAAAGGTAGCTATCAATTTGGTGGAGGTTGACCTTCACGATCTGACTATACTGTACGCGGTGATACACCTTAGCAATCGCTAAACCAATCTCTGATGGTTATTGACCTTGTTGTAGGCACGATCGACCTGAACAACGAAGTTCGAGTTCCTATAAGCAATCGAAGAACCAGCAAGAACTATAAATTGCAATATGAAATTGCGAGTATTAAATTGGCATAAGAGCTAGAAGAAAGTGTATTGGGATTCACTGGCGATCTAAACAAGGCGATAGTCCTACACGATTTGTAGATGCGATAATGTAGTAGTAGAAAAATATCTCAATGAAACACAAAAACTAAAGAGAGAATCCTAGGGAGGTATATAAAGAGTATATGTGATCTATTTCAGAAACAGTCTTAGACTCTTTTGGACATTGCAGTGTGCTCATAAGGAATTTGGAGATACGGCTAGACAGGAGTCCAAGATCACCCAAATCGGAGTCCGTATGCCCGAGATATAGATGTTTGAATTCAGGGTTGTCTCAGTAATCCGAATCAGAATTCAGATCTTGTGGGACTTGATCTCTAGCTCTTCTTGGACCAAAAGTGACATGGGAAGACTTCTTATACAGTACCAATTCATGTGGGGCATGGTCATAGTCACATGAACTTTATTTCCTCCTCCTCTTAAGAGCTTGATGAATCCTCGCATGTTCTTGAAGATCTTGACGGATCTCCTTTGTCCTTTATGGCTTGAGCAGCAGATGTAGTTGAAGTAGTGGAAGTAGAGGTGGCAGTCGGTGTATCCATGGGGGTCATTTCCTCATGATGGTCATTCTACAAAAATCTGTGCGAGTGGATTTGGACGCAATGCCAAACCGAGGTGCTATCAATCTAACATCTTCATCGACAACCCCGCAAAAACCAAGGAGACATAACTTGTGGAAGAGTAATCGTTGTGCTAGTGATAGGGCTACAAGTAAACTTTAAACAACCACGCGCGGTAAATGATTCCTCAATATTTCAGTTTTGAGAAGAATTGATATGGTGGTGACTAAGCATCGTAGTTATTAGTTTCATATTTCCAGTGCCACACGTCTTGTGCTTGCACCTACTGTTAATTTATTCTCCTTGGAGAATGGTCTTTTGCGCTATGATGAGCCTAAGGATGACGAAAAAGATGCCAATGATGAACCTTTCATGCCAGAAGATGAAGTATTGGCAGAGGAGTGATGTCAATGGGGGTTCTTGATCTTTCGATGAGAAGGATAACTTCAATTTGATGGAGGTGATTCTCACGGTCCGGCTACAACTGAATGACGGCCGTTAAAACTTGCATTCGATGAACCAACTCTGTGACTATCGACCTTGCTAGAACCATGATCAACTAGATCACGAAGGTCTTTTCCTGCGAGCAATGCACAACAAGCAAGAAAATAGTGGTAAGCAATCTTAAATTGCGGATGGAATTATAAGTATTGACACGAAAAGAAGAATCTCTTATTGATGTGGGGTTCTGAAGACGTTGTTGCTGCTAAACTAGTCGAAGAGGAGAACAATGAAAGTTTTCACTAGTGGAGAAACCTATCTAACAAGACCTGAGTTGTAGGGTGGGGTTCAGACCTACTTAAATGAGAGGAGGACCTAATAAAGTAATACAATTTGATTTAAGCAGCATCATATAATTCTTGAAATCATTAGACGCACTGAGAAATGAAAGTACCTGATAATTAAGTTGACGTGCACGTGCTCTTATTATTGGTCCTTATATCTCTTGAGGAACTTGAGGAGGATCAACAAGTGGTGTTGTAGGCATGGTTGTATCAATTGTAATGATGTCCTTATCATCCTCCCCTTCTTGAATTTGAGTCATCCAAAGCTCAAGCTCATCTTCTTCTCCCAAGTATGGCTTCAAATATGTAATGTTAAATGTGAGACTAACCCCAAATACTGTAGGCAAATCAAGCTTGTATGCATTATCATTAATGTTCTCTAACACTTTGAATGGACCATATGCTCTTGCATCAACTTAGACTTCAAGTTCATACTTAGCATTCATATCTTATATGTTTTCCTTAGTTGTCTCGTGTATTTTTAATATCAATTCAAAATATTGTTTAACATCAAAATTTAACATTTTCGAAGATAGGAGAGGTAACAAGTCAATTGGTGCATGAGGTATAAAACCCTTAAAAGGGCACATCTTTTTAGTAGATGCAATGAACGATTATGTAAAGACCACTTTGCAGTATAATATGTATGTAAACTTGAGATCAGACTACATGAGTTCACAAAATAAAACCTTTCATCTCATGCATGCATGTAGGCACTTCATGTTGAGAGCTTCAAAATCTTGTCTCTAATAATAAGAAGATTAAAACCTTGTAACTAAACTACACTAGAACACCTTATTGCCACATTCATGATCTCAGTTAAGTCAGAAAAACCTCACAAACACATTCACAATATTTGGAGTCCAATTGACCCAACTATGTAAAGGAAAAATTTGAGAGTCCATTCTCAAATAGAAGTGAACTCTTGTCAATTGAGTCAATCCTCTTTCTTAAAATTCTATGACACTTTACATTCCAAAAATATTGATATAATAGAGGTCAAACATCAACTTCTAGGATTTTTTTGAAGTCTATTTGAGCTAATCCTATCGCAAGGTCTATTTCAGACTATTTTATTCTCATAGTCAAATTGTAGCTTAATGATATTATTTTTCTTCTTAGCTCATAGAATTTATAGGAGCAGTATACACCCTGGAAATCCCTTACAAATTTCTCTAAATATTTTAAAACTTGATTGAATCCCCGCTTGCTTTTATTCAAATTAAATGATTACTAAATAGCAAATGAAACAAAGATTCAAAAGGAAAAGCCAACCTGTTTTTTTCCCTTTTGCCCGAATGGGCCCAGTAGGCCCAAATCCTCCTCCCCTCCTCGCGCTGGGCCTCGGCCTAGCCTCCTCACTACGCCGCCTTCCCTCTGCTGTTTTTCATGCCTTTTGGCGTGGCGCCTTCTTCGCAGGGAAGATCCCATCGGAACCCCGCTGCCCTTTCGCCTCTACCCAGCAGGTCCCGTAGCCAGGGCGTCGCCGCCACCCCGCTACCTCACCAGCACCCCGCTTCCTCTCTCTTCTCGGAGTATATAACTCCACCTCGGCCGCATCGAGCTTCTCTTTTCTCTCCTCTTCTGACCCGCATAGCTCTCTCTCTCTCTCTTTCCTTCTCTACCAGGAGCCACACCGCCGCCTCAAGCTGCACTCCAGCGAGTAATTGCGGCAAGGCCCCTTCCCATAATCCTCCAGTGAGCATTCTCAAACCTTCCCGACCTCACGGCCTTGTCTCCCTTGCCCAGATTTTGCAGGTGGAACTCGAGCAAGAGGACTCTTCCCCAACTCCGGTATTCCGCCGCCACCTAGAGTCTCTGCCTTCATCTCCGGCAGCTCTCCGTGCTACTACCCCGACCCAACGAGTTCCCAGGCCAAGCGCACCACCACCAGCTGCGCCAGACACGTCTCCATCAACACCAGCGACCCGCGCCACCACCTCAATTTCAGCCCTGACAAGCCCGAGCCCCAATTCCCTTTGTCCAGCTCAGGATTGTCGATGAAGTTGCCCTCGGACAGTAAACTTGGGGGACCCCGGTTCCCGAAACCAAAGTATCAAGGGGACGACCCAAGCAGCTCAAGTGACTACTACCTTGGCCCCCAGATTTCTGGCGAAGATCAATGCGGAAAATGCAATTGAAAATGAGACGGGATGTCACCCGCTAATAGTGTGGTTGTTCCCAGTTTTCTACCCTTACTGAGTGGGAGGTGCCCCGCCCTTTTTATAGGCGGGGGCGACCTGCGAGTGAATGTACATACCTGCCCCTAGGCAGTTTACGGTTCTACCCTGATTTACAGCACACATGACGGGGTTGGCTCGTACTCTCCCCCTCGCCTCTACCTACCATATTCGTCGGCATATACTCGATGCTCCTTGCCGGTACGGAACGCCACCCGGCCTGACGCTTCTCCCGCGATTCGGTCGATCTTCACTTCGGCCTTCCGCTCTAGGTTCCGGGACTTGGAAATCCCCCGCATGTCGCCTTTCATGCTTGGATCACCTCGTCCCAAGACCGCACTGATACCTCGTCTGAACGGGTCGCCCGAACAAGCGCCCCCTCCATATGTTGTCCTGCACACGTCAACACAAAAAGAAACACCATCGTACGATCAGTGCGCCTGGCGAGATGTTTTGGTGGTATCTCGGCCGGGTCGTCCGGATGGACCCCTCCAACAGGGATCAACCTCAAGCGCCCCAGCTGGTTCTTCCACCTTCTTGGAGCTCTTCGGCTTCCCCAGGCTATTCTCCTCCGAGTTTGGCTCCAAACTCCATCCCCATTCTGACCGCTACTCCCCATGGTCCAAACAATGGACAAACTGCAACAGGATTAAATGCTAATGGATTATGAACTTAAGTATTACTTTAGTTACTCTAATAATTGATTAACTAAATCAGGTCATGAATAGCTAATAAATGGACTGATGGTCTTTCAAAATTTCAATTGACGCAGTGTTGAGCTTTTTCTCTCCATGACCTGTGGCTACCTAATGTACTAACCTCAAGTTAATTAATCCATCTGCCATGGGTTTTAGCTAAGTCACTAAAGATTGACTAATAATCCATAATTATAATCTCTACTACTAGTGGATGGTAAGACATACATATTGACTCAACGTTTGTATGGCTGGTGTAATCATACTGGAGCATCCTCAATAATTAACTTCAGCAAAGTATGGTATGTGAACCAACTTGAATAACAGTACATGTATATATATATATACACCTTTAGTTGAATAACAGAAATATTGTGGATAAAATAGTAAATGTTTGGCACCTGGACCCCACTTGTCATAAACCTAGGGTTGAAATAAGAAGAATAAAGGGGAGAGTACAGTATGACCTGTAGGCCAAATGGTCCATTGACTGGTCAATGCTGACCAGACAAACCTTGGTCAACATGGACCCACATGTCATCCTCTGGTCCCATCCCATATCTAATTAAAGAAAATTTAATTTATTTTCTTTACTGGGAAAAGATAAGAAAGATATAGAAAAGCTTAAACTTCAAAAATTTGTAGCAAATTCATCTGAATTCCAAATCAAGTGATTCTTTCCTGTAAATTCCTAATTTATTATGTAGAATTTGCTGGTATATATGTCATCTTTTTTCTCCTATTGCTGGTATGAAAAATTTCAAAATTTGCACACTGCTCTCAAATTCAAATGAAAGCAACTCAAACTTAGAAATTTCGTATTTTTATTCTCTACCTGATAGAATGCATTTCATGCATATCATCATCTCTGAAAAGTTCAGCATCACTTATTTGCTATTTTTGCTCTTTTCCGGTGTTTCGATGTTTTATTTGCTAGAGCCGGGCAACGAAGGTTTTGTCATGGGTGATCACCAGCAAGAAAACATCCCAGAACAACAAGGCAAGCATGCACGCTTGTTGAATTGATTCTGGTCATCTTTTGCTAGCTTGGTTAATTGTTGACGTGCAGTTCGAATATTTCGAAATGGTGTGTGTGGTGCATCTAATTACTAGCATGAGTAGGTGCTTGTGTTAGGATCAGCATTGGTGTGCTTTTAAATCACTTAACTAACCACTTGAACCCCGGAAAGATGTGAGAGGCGGGAGAGGATACTCATTGGGGACTTGACAGGTAGCAGCTCGCATGATCTTAGAAATGGGATCCCTCCTGAAGCCGACGAGGGTATGGTTGATGAGGGTCAGGTAGGGTGATGGTCGGCCAACCATTTACCCTTGACCTTATCGAGATACCCCCGTTCGAGGTGAGGGTAGTTAAACCTCCCTCGACTGCAGTTGATTCGGGATGAGGCAGTTACACTCATCTCGAAATCCGTCAAAGACTAGGAGGTCTTAGAGGGAATAACATGCTTTGATTGTGATGCTTGGCTGTGATTGGAGTCACAAATTGGTAGGGGGCAATATTTTGAACACCTAAATAGAGTATTCATATTGATGAATTATTACTTGCCAGTAGTAATTCTGATGCTTTGGAATGGTGCTATCATGTAACTTTAGATCTAGATAGGATCTTTAATTGGTGAGAATGTCAAGTTGTAGCTTGAATTTATGGTTCACTTCTTGCAATTCATGAACTAGATGCTAGAGATATGTCATCTTTGTTTATTCTACCCAATTGAATTGTCTATCTTGTTGTTGTCATTCAATTGCCATGCCATGCTTAAGTTTAACCTAGAATAAGCACTTAGCATCTGGCGAGTACGAAGGTACTCACTTGGAAATTCCAATCCAACAGGTGATCCTAGTATCGATGAATATTACGATTCCGAGAACGCAGTTTTTGATGTTTAATCTTTCAAGTTACCTGCCTTAGTCAAGTGATGGGTTGTTAGCTTTTGGGAGGTGGGCTAGTTAGTCATCTCCATGTTTATTACATCCTTCCGCTGCTATTCTTATGTTTGATGTGTGCTGAAAACGACATCTAAGTCGTGTAATGTAGAAGCTAAGACATATCCTTTGTATGGGTGATATTTATTATCTTTGATTCTTCTTTGTAGAGTTTTGTGATGATATACAAATTGTTTTGGTGGCTGCCCATAAACAATGCGTGTATGAAATGGAGTGTATGGGTATGCCGTGAATAGTTAGTGTGGTTCTTTCTGTCACACGGTGGAGCAGGTATCGGTTGAGTGACCACTAGCTTAGATGTTGTGCTGGCTAGGCAGGGTGCGGGTGGATCATACCAGGCTCTCGAGTGACCCACTAGCCTCTGGGCTAGGTTAGGTGTGGTATGATCACCGGGTTCCTCCAACCTTGCTATGCTTGGTGGATTAAAGAATGACTTTAAACCTTCACAGGACTTCGTGAATTGTATGTGGTTTTGGGAAGTTTAATCGCTTTTGGCTGGCTTGACCAATGGTGAAGGCATATGGCTCTGGTGATCATATGGTGTGTTGGTCAAGTGTCGGACCAATCCACCTTGGTGCGTACGGCACAGGTACTGTGCCACTGGGTCGACTGGTTGCTCGGCCTTTGGCGATCATTAGTTTCCTAATCATATGTAATTCTGGGGCCTTGACAGATTATAAGAAAATTCAACATGGGGCAAAGATTCTTCCTACATTTTCAAGTTCTTTTTCAAAACAACTCAAAGCATAGTAGTAAGGTTCTATTAACCACTTCAGTTTGTCCATCAGTTTGGAGATGACAAGTAGCACTAAATAACAATTTTGTCCCAATTTAGCCCACAAAGTTCTCCAAAGGTGGCTAAGAAATTTAGTACTACGATCTGAAACTATGCATAGCTTGTTAGCACGAAACACGAAACCCATCATTGACTACATATTTGTTCCATGTGTTCCCCTCTTTACAATTCTGCGAGACATCTTTAAAATCAGGATCATGAACATATTATTCTTTAATATTCTCTAATCCAAAATTTTGAAGTCAAGTTATGAAAGCATAGTGTAATGCCTAGACAATGCATTAGCAATAACATTTTCCTTTCCTTTTTTTGTTTAATGACATAAGGAAAAGACTCAACAAGTTAAACTCACTTTGCGTGTCTATGGTTCAATTTAGTTTGACTTCTAATATGCTTAAGAGACTCGTGATCTGCCTGTATAACAAGTTCTTTGGGCCATAAGTTGTCATGTCTCTAAAGTTTCGAACTAAAGCATATAACTCCTTATCATAAGTAGAATAATTCGGACTAGGCCCACTCAATTCTCACTGAAATATGCAACATGTTTACCTTCTTGTAACAATACATCACCCCACTAGCATCATACTCAAGCTCAAAAGTCTTACCAAAATTAGGAAGTAGGAGAAATGGTGCATGTGTGGGCCTATCTTTTAAAATACTAAAAGCTTGCTATTGTGACCCCAAAAATAAATGGTACACCTTTCTGTGTAAGCTCATTCATGGGTGCAGCAATGGTACTAAAATCTTTTACAATGCATCGGTATAATCTAGCAAGTTCTAGAAAACTCCACACTTGTGTGACCATGTGAGGTGTCGGCCAACTCTGTATAGCTTCTATCTTGGCTTGATCAATCTCAATCTCCTATGGAGTAACAACATAGCCAAGAAATGATACTCCATCGGTGCAAAAAATACGCTTCTCAAGGTTACCAAATAAACGTGCACAGTACAAAAAGCATTAAAAATAGCACGTAAACTATCAATGTGGTCCTATAAAAAATTGCTATAGATCAGTATATCGTCAAAATAAACACCACAAATTGTCCAATGAAAGCACTTAAAAGTTCATTCACAAATCGCATGAAGGTACTAGGTGCATTACTTAAATCAAAAGGCACTGCTAAGCACTCGTAAAGTCTGAAATTAGTTTAAACATTGTTTTCCATTTTATCTCCTTATTTCATACGGATTTGAAGGGAACCACTACGTAAATCAACTTTAGAAAACATAGAAGAACCAACTTAATTCATCTAGCATATCATCTAACCTAGGGATAGATTGACTATATTGAACAATAATGTTATTGATGACTCTATAATCAACACACATGCACCATGATATATCTTTCTTGGTACCAAAATAGAAGGAACATGTAACATCCCAGTTTTTATGATTAAGATTAATGTTAATATTAATGAATCTAAGCAAGAATTTAAATGTTTTGCTCTTGATTACATCATCTCATGCTTACATTGAAAAGTTGCAACAAATAAAACCCTAAAGTGGCTATTAGCCAATAAACAATTAAATAATGCCACCTCAAATTGTGAACTATGAGCCCTAATAAATTTTGTCGAGCTATAAACAACCTAAAGATCACCTAGAAATACTTCTAATGTTCTTGAGCTAAGTTCTATACATGACTTAACACAAGCACAAATTCTAGAAATATATTAAATGATAACCAATAATTGCTAAGCTACACACTATCCAAATACTCTTGTATGCAAAAATATTTGCATATATTGATGGAACTAGCAAATGGCAGCAAGTACTGTATTTCTGTGACCTTATCCTTTGACCTATGCAAGTTACTGGTCATCATAGCACTGCACAAGCAGCTGCATATCAGCATTAGCATAAGCTTAGGCCACCTCCTGCTTTGTCATTGCCCTCTGCCCAAGCTATATTGTAGCAACCTTTCTTTTTTTACAACTAGCTGCTCTCTCCTTGTTCAATTGTATATGTTGGAGAGTAAAGAAAACCAATTTATTTCTCAGTTCAGCTGCCCCCGCCTCCTTTGCCTTATCCCTGCTGGGATAAGCTTTCTCTGTATTCACAATAGCAATGGCAAGATAAAGCCTCACGTCTCCATACTTCTCCATTAAAGCTCCTTTCTCAAGCTCTTTTCTTCTTGCCCAAGCAACTAGCACAAACTTGCTTCTCTACATCTTTTCCATCCTAGGTGATCAACACTGCTAGCTCTGGTCCATGAAAGGTAGAGAGAGGAGACACTAGTACAGAAAAGATTATCACTGACGGGCACACATTACCATTTGTGACGGGTGGTCTGCCCGTCAGCAACCAAACGTCAGTGATAACACAAGTTACTACTGACGGGTACCTGGCCCGTCAGAGATACCACATTATCTTTGACCGGCGTGAAATATTCACCCGTCAGAGATGCTGTAGAGTGGACCGCACGTGCAAACATATCTGACGGGTGATGTCTAGTCGACCGTCAGTCATGAGAACTATCTTTGACGGCTACTGGTCACAGCCCGTCAGAGATGAGTGCTGGAAAGGACCGAACGAAATCATAACTGACGGGCGAAAGCAGTCACTCATCAGTTAGGGTTGTTACCTGTGATGCGTGACTTTCCACCCGTCACAGTTGTAAATTATCACTGACGGGCATATTTACAGGGCCCGTCAGTGATGTATGTTACCTTTGACGGTTCTCTCTTAGCGGCCGTCAGTGATGAGTGTTTCCTTTGACGGTTCACTTAAAATAGCCCGTCAGTGATAATTGTCATTACTGACTTTTTTTACTAGCGCCCGTCAGTGATGATCCTATCCTGGTTCCTGCATACACCTGTTTTGCTGGCTAGCCTCAGGATTTGCTAGCCATGCCCTCTGAAAAAAATTCCCAGCTGTGTAGCCCTAGCTACACAGCCTCTCAGCAGCCCCAGCTGTGAGGCATAGGCACAAAGTATCACAAATAATTGAAATAACAACATCACATAGCATCACAAAATCAGAAACCACATTTACAACACATTCACAAATATATGAAATTCACAAATCGAAATGCAAACACATCTCTCATGCGGCATTAAGAGAACAGAGTTACAAATCGAATGAAATTCATGTTGTATTGAAGAGGTGGGGGGCAGAGTTTACAAATATGAACTAAGTTATCAACAAATCAACATTTTCCACTGGTGGGGGGCAGCTCTACGCTAGCGTAAAATTCACCGCCTTGGCCGGACGACATATTGGTTCAAGAAGTATGCAAACACATCTCTTATGCGCATTGATCTCGTAAGTAGTCGTAGTCGAGAGCCAGGTAGTCCTTGAAGTCTTTTTCACTGGAGAGTGGGTTGTAGTGACGGACCATCGCGTCCATGTGCGTGCACACATAAAACCCACATGTCACGCTATTCGCTGGCTGCTGCCTGCACGGGAAGTCAAACGCGTGGCTGAACCTTGGATTTGAATTTTTCCAGTGTGCCGTCCCTCCCATTGCCCTAAATTTGGCGTACGCCTCGTCAACGCACCGCCGAATCTTGGAGAAGTCCCTAGGGGGTAGTCCTTCTCGACGCCTAAGAGAATCAAGGTAAATACCTTGTTCCAAGGTACGACTATCACGAGAAGGACCCAATGGTTGCTGCATAGACCAGATGAGATGCATTACACACACGCAGCTATTGAATTAAGTGCTCGAAGAAAAATTGACACAATTAGTAAAAAACTCATGGAGGGTTATACGGCAAAATTAGCATTTCACTGTCCCTTTGTGCGAGCCATGCCTGGGAGATGAAATCAACGACTGACTCAAATGCTTCGTCGATTTGGTGGTCGTGCAAGATGCACAGATCGATGAACCCAATGCTCGCTTTGTTACGCCTGGCCTCTTTAGATTGCCAGCGTGTCCAGACCCTCATTAGCGTGCTGTCTAGTCTCTTCAAGTTATACATGCTCCAGATGGCTTCAAAGTCAACGTTGAATGTACGACTATCAAACTCTCGATAAAAGTGGTAACTTTCTGGCACTTCGAGTTTGATGAAGGATACAAATCGACCCGGTTGACTCGAATGTAGCACGATCATGTCATGTAGCAGTTTTGCCTTGGCTCCCAAAGTTTGTATTTCATTGTCCGGGAGGAGCAGCTGGCTAGGAATGTAGCTGTCAACCCTTGCTTTCTGTTGTACTTCAGGAGTTGACGCGTAGGACAGGGACTTAGCGGCGCTATCTTGTTTTGCTAACCTCTTTACTGTGCCGCCCTATTTGGTGTTCCTTTTCTTTGAAGCTTTTTGGGCCGCACTTGGATCACTCTCCGTACATATTATGTTTTCCTTAGGCATAGGGCCAGCAAATGCTCTAAATTAGCTTCTTCCTCGATAGCTACGCCGTACTCATCCTCAACGAGGTCCACCACTTCTGCCGGGTTTGCAACTTCTTTTTCTTCACCGTGACATGTCCAACGTGTATAGCCTTCCATGAAACCTTCGTTAGCAAATGTAGTTGCAACTCCCCCGTCGTCGATAACATTTGCGTGTTACTACATTTACGACATGGACAACACATCTTCGCTTTTCCCTTGATCGTCATATCCTCTTGAGCGACTCGAAGAAACTCGTTCAAAGCGGTGACGAAACTCTGTGTGGCACGATCACCATACATCCAATTTCTATCAATCGATCCCTACGGCAAAATAAAAATAATTTCATCAAATAAATATATTAAATTAGCCATTTCTTCTCTCACGTCCAATAAAATAAAGTAATTACCATGTTAGAGGTTCAAAGAGGAGCTAGGAGCGCCGGATATCGTGGGCCTTCGGGGAGAGGGATATTGACAAGGAGGCAGGGGTCTTTGAGAGGGGGATGGGGACTGGGGGAGGAGAAAAAATGGCCTTTTGAGAGGGGGAGGAGAGAAGGAATTACTTAAGGAGCTAGCTAGCAGTCTTTGAGAGAGGGATCAAGAGGGCTGGAGAGAAGAGGGCCTTCGGGAGAGAATAGGGCTGCGCGCGGGCCGCAGCATGTAGTTTAGCTGGCGACGGCGGTGCACGCAGCTGGTCCTGGGGATGCGCGGGCACAGAAACTGTTTCGAGCTTGGGCTGGATTTTATATAGGTAGGAGTCACCACTGACGGGCCATGTAAAATGAACCGTTAGCGATGAGTGCAAGATCAATCTGAAGGAACAACGAGAACTGACGGGTGGTGCATCACGGCCCGTCACTGCAATGAAAATAGACCTCACTGACAGGTGGGACAAAAAGATCTGTCAGTGGTGACCCAAGTCAATTTAATGGGCCAAGTCACCACAGACGGGCGAGAAGAGTGCCCATCATAGATTACCTCTGACGGGTACTACTAGGGACCGTCAGTGATAAGTTGACTTTACATCACTGACGGGTTCTTTTAAGTGACCGTCATAGATGATAGTTTACATATATGAGGGGTCTTTCTTCGGCCCGTCAGTGATGTCTTTCCTGTCAAATCTGGTGTTTCCGCTGATGTCATTACTGATGGTCGATCGTCTTGCCCGTCAGAGATGACTCCAAACGGAGCCTCTTATAGAGTCACTACTGACTTCTGTCCGTGTGTCCATCAGTGATATGTGAGAAGCCTGACGGGCTTTTCTCGGCCCGTTAGTGATACGTTATAGCGGATGACCTTTTTTGTAGTAGTGAGATCATGTGAGAAAATACAAAGCTCTCTCTCTCTCTCTCACGCATACACATCATCCACTAGAGAACCTGTATAGCCATATAGTCTATAACAACAAGAGAAGAAGAGGAAGCCACCACCAGGGAGAAGACAAGAAATTGGCTAACCACTATGGTGCTCCAAGAGACAAACCTCAACTACCAGGAAGAAGAAGCAAGAAGATCATCATAGCCTTAAGCTTTATCAAGTTATGAAATAACTTGCCAAGCCTTTTTTTGCACAAGTTCCATCAACAAATTTATAATACACTTGTAGTTCAAACCCAAATATGGGCTAGAACTGAAATCTATTTATTACAAAATAAATTATATAATAATGTGGCAAGGGAGATGAATTTATAAGGTTATAAATTTCTCCAGTAGGACATGGAAATTTTTAAAAAATGTTTGAAGCATTTTTGAATTGGTTTTAAGAACTCAAAAGCTAACTAGAGGGAGAAAAGAAGAAAAGAAAATAGAAAAAGATAAAGATAAAGATAAAACAACCTCTGGCTGTGTCCACACACACCCACGCATATGTCCCTACAAGGAGACACAGACAGGTGGGCCCTGCCTATCAGGATGTTTCCCTCTCACCGAAGAATTTTTGAAATGCCGTATCTCGAACATCCAGGCTCATTAAATTGATTCCTCTTGCATTAGTTTTTATTTTTAAAGTACAATGACATTCATGAATTCCATATCATCATCATGCTAATGTTTAGTCATTAATTCCATATCCGAATACGAGCAGTGTCCCGTTCTTGAACAACAAAGCAAGCAGCTGACCTTTGAACATGTTGATATCGCCCAATATTTCTAAATTTATTATTTGTGTTCAACTTGATTACTGCAAGTGTTCAACTGCTACATTATTGGTAAATGATTAATATCCTATTCTTTGCATGGAACTCCTTGTAACTGAAACTACCATGTTAATCCTTTCCAATCTAGCATGATTAAGATCAATCAAGTCGTTAATAACTAATTATATCAGTATCACATGCTTAACCCTACTTAGAGTTGTAAGTCTTTGTTCTTCAGATGGTATGATGAATTCGCACCTCATTTTTCGGTTAAGTATAGTATTGTTTAGGGACTACTGGGATGTAATTAAAGAACTTGACTAATAATCATTGGGTCTAGATGAGAGGCCATGGTTGGGAACATAGTGGGTTGTCTCGTCTTCCTGCAAGGCCGGTTTCCGTGCACATTGATCCAAGAATTGCATGCATCTATACGAGTGGTATAATAGGATCACCCATGACTAAATAATTTTCCTAGATCTTGTTTATGAGCTGAACTATTTTGCCATTTCCATTTTCCATGTGGGTAAAAATGATGTGATGAGATGTGGTGCCTCGATATAAAGGTAAGGGATACACACAGTGATGGCTGGTGATGTATTACCTATTACAACTTATGGGGACCATGTTGAAATTATAGCTGGTCTTGTTTACATGAAATGGCTGGTAAGTGTGGCTCATAGCTAAGTTGAAAGCATTGTGACGGTCATGTTCTATCACCCTGTGCTGACACACCTCATGAAGTGTGCTAAAGTCTTGGCATTAAGAGTCGATCGATATGTGTTGATAAAGATGTACACCCTTGGAGGGTTAAACTATTTGAATAGCCGTGACCACTGTTACGGACAACTTGGTGATTACCTGCGTCGAATTAGATAACTTCAACGTTATCCTAAAATTGCCAACTTTAGTGTAGAGAAGTTCAACTTGATCAAGTAGTCAGTTTCATCTATCTAGGATAGTATCGAATGAAAAATTAACTTTTAGCAAAATAGTGCACAAATACCCTACCCTTCTTCATACCAGTTGCATCTACTACTAACTTCCTTATAAGTCTTGCAGAGTACTTTTGTACTCATCTTACAATCGTTGACATTTTTTTTTGCAAAGGAGATCATCCCATCAGACGATGGTTTCTTTATCGAGATCAACACCAACGACGAGTAGTCGCTGGAATCCCATGTAGTGATCCTGCCCAAGGGTTGGCAGCTTTTGCTTTATTCTGCTACCACTTTTGGCTTGCTACTTGTGGCTTCTAAGCCACTATTATAACTTTTCACTGTGTGTTTGAATTTGGTCTCTAGACTACTTGTATGAAATAGTTGTTAAACTTACTCACTTAAGAGCTGCATGTATTATTGCTGTTTCTACCGTAGAGTTACTATTGTGATGCCTGTTTGCTCCAACATGCCTCATGTGCCTTGTGTGTATGACTATGATGCACATGAAGTATGTAGGGTTTTGAAGTTTATAATATAGGATTGTCAAGTGTGGTCATCATTGTGAAGTGACTTCTCCTTTGAGAGTTTGAGAACCATATCACCCTACTCTAGCCATGCATTGAGTTTTTGGGATGAGTTCAAGGTTGACGTTCTGGCTCAGTGAGATGAAGTGAGGAGATATTACTCTACTCAAGCTAATACATTCATTTGCTAGTTCTGAGGTCGGGGTTGATGTCTCAGGCTATTCGAGACCATATTACTCTACTCTTGTCAAGGTAGTTATATCTCGATAGTTGAGGTCGGGGTTGATGTCTCGGGCTATTCAAGACCATATTACTCTACTCTTGTCGAGGTAGTTATATCTCAATATTTGAGGTCGGGGTTGACGCCTCGACTTGGATGATGATTTCATTTGAAGTTTTATATTGTGAATTTTGGCTCCTGACAAACAATACATGGACTAAGAGCTTCACGAATATAACCTCTATCAAGCAGTTCTTGCACTTATCACTAAATTTCTTTCGCCTCCTCGGGGTTGGTATGGTATAGCACAAGGTTGGGCAGCGAGGCACCGGGCATTAAGTCATTTTGATGCTCTATCGCCCAAATAGGTGGGTACCTCTTATGGAAAAACATTGGAGAACTCTCGCAAAATGTTAGCAACAGTTAGGAGCAAAGAGGGAGGCAAATCCTCAAGTGTAAACAATGCCCCTTTGCAAACAAATGCATAGCAACCAAATTACTAGCATCTAAATCAGAAGTATCTTATTTATTAGTAAGCAAACATGTATCTTTCAATTGTATTTCATTAACTTGGTTCAGTTCAGATTCACTCTTACTCTTATGTTGCTCTAATGAATGAGCCACAATCTATTTTTCAAATTTGTTTTGCTCCTAATTCTTAGCTTTTAAAATTTGTTCAGGAGACATAGGAAGTAAACTAATTTTCTTGCCTTTATGCATCAGAGAATATTGATTAGTTCTACCATTATGAATCTTTTCACCCTTTGTACAAGAGCATACTGATTAGTCCATACCATGATGCACATAATTTCTATCATATTGCCGTGGTCTACCAAGTAACATGGAGCATGCTTGCATAGGAACCACATCATAATCAACCAAATCAGTATAGGCAGCAATAGTAAAATATACACGCACTGTTCGGCTTATGTTTGCCGCCATTTTTGAACCATGGATGTAGTAGGGATGAGGATGTGCCTAAGTGGTGAGTGAGAGCTTCTCCACCATCTCCAAACTAGCCAAGTTGTTGCAATTCTCCCATCAATTATAATACAAACAACACACTCCTTAACAACTCCTTTTTTGTGGAAAAGGTTATGCCACTGACTTTGCTCAGCATGGCTCATTTGCACATTCAATAGTCACTGTGTAATCAAGCTCATGTACTTATCCGCATCATCAACACCCATTAATTCCATCTCAGGTTCAAAATCTTGGTCATTTTATTCTTGTTCCACAATGAGAGCATATGTTTCTTTATCATAATCACTAGTGAAATCATACTCACCATCTTCACAGATGATCAACACTTGTTTTGTTGGGTATTCTCATGAGCATGACCATACCCTTTGCAGCGATGACATTGTGTATCCTATGTCCTTGCCATTGAAGCACTGGAAGGAGTAGAACTTCTTGTCAGAGTAGCCAGTGTTTGTGGTTGGCATAGGTGTGTGAGGAGCTGGTGTTGGAGCAGCCAAGCTTGACTTGGTGATGGACGTGGTCGGGGCAGTGGGTCGGGTGGACGGGACAGCTGGGGTGCGAGGCGTCCACGATGAAGCACGACCTGCAAAATTGTTAGTTCTTGTTCTAAGCTGTTGATCCTGGACTTGACGTTCAGGTTTGCAAGCAATATGGAATAATTGAGTAATAAAATTGTACTCCTTATAGTCTAATTTTTTTTGAATTTCATGATTTAATCCACCAAAGAACCTAGCCATCATACCCTCATTATCGTCAAGTAAAACACAACAAATTCAACCTGTTTGCAATTCTTGATAATATTTTTCAATAGAATTAGTGCCTTATTTCAATCGTCGTAATTTATTAAGCAATTCATGTTGATAATAAGTAGGAACAAATCTAGTATGTATGGCATCTTTCAAGCAGCCCAAGTGGTAGGTATATTATCAGCATAAAACCTACAATGTTCACTCCACCAAATAGAAGCAAAATCAATATTCATGAACAACAGCCCTAATTCGACGATCCTCTTGATAATTATGGCATGCAAATTTCTGGTTTACCACTAATTCCCAAGTAAGATAAGCATCGGGATTATAGCGACCCTCAAATGGTGGAATTTTTAACTTTAGGATAATTATAGCATGCAAGTTCTATTCTACCTCTAATTCGCAAGTAAGATGAACATCGGGATTATAACGACTCCTCAAATAGTGGATTTTCAATTTAGCTTAGAATATCATCATTAGCACGTAGCTCCCAAAGTGGTGCCATACCATGTCGGTTGTAGCGCAGTTGTTAATGGAATCAATCATTGTTGGTGTTGATCATGTCCTTGTCCTTGGATCTGCCAATGTAGTCATGGTAGTCATCGTCCTTAACATCTCTCATGGCCACAAGCGCTGATGCCATGTGGATGGTACGAAGATGCACCGAAGCACCAGAAATAGCAAGCGCCTGATCGTGAGTCACACGGCGTGCTCATTGTTGAGAAGTACCGAGAACGGGGGCTGGTACATGTAGTGGAGGTGGCGGTTGATGTCATGGTACCCGCAAAGCACCATTCAAACGGCCGAGGAGACCATCAAGCTTGATAGAAAGCACTTGAATGCTCCCCTCAAGCCTGTCGATACGGTCGATGGCGCTACCATTCCGGTCGATTTTCACGAGTGTGGTTTGACATCACCGCTTGGAGCTCAACACATATTCATCTTGAGTGAGTAGTGAGATCATCCCCGCCGTTTGCTTGAGACCCTGTCATGGTTAGTAGAAAAAAGAAACAAAATCACATGTATAATGTCCCTATCAACTACTAGGATGTGTGACAAATCGCTCAAGCTCTCAAGTTAATTCACAATTCTTACAAGTCCTTACCAAGCCGCAGAGGGTGATCGGCAACCAAGAGTGTCAAAAACCTCCAGAGATTGAGTAAAACAACTATCAAGTGAACGTATATCTGCACAATGTAGAAAAGTGGAACTTGAAAAGCTCTATGTGAGTAACAAGGATAAACAAATTAACAAACTAGCAATGCAAGTTGGAAATATGCTCAGAAATACTACCTCTAGTTGCTGGACTTTGACTTGGCATGAGCTAAAATAGACCTCAGCCCATATGCTGAAACAACGGACGGAAGAAAGCGACAAATAGAAAATGATCCAAAAATACTGGAGAGCGGTCAGACCGATGGCGGTGGTGGTTAGACCAGCGAAAACAAGAGGGTCAGACCGGTTATGAAGGCGGTGAAACCGGCTATGACTAAAACATAAACGATCTAAGGGATTTTCTCTCTTTTTCTTTTGTTCAGTTGGTTTAAACAGCAAATGTTCAGTTTAAGCCGGCAAATTTTTTTAACTCAGATCAGCGAAATAGATGTGCTTGGTCAGACTGGCTATATCAGTGATCAGATTGGCTTTGTCGAGTCAGGCTTGGTTTCGTGCCCAAGTCAGATTCTAGCATTTTTCTAATCAGATCTCGTTCGAACTCTTGATATTGTCCTTCCCTTCCAAGCCCGCAACTTAGATCGTCTCCCCTCGTGGCCACGACACCTGGCGATGGCTCGGTGGTGGCGGATAGTGGTGCAAAGAGGGGTAGTGATGACGGGAGTGATGGTGAAGGTGGTGGTTGGGAGCGTGGAAGAGAATTTGGTGGATCACGAAGGTGACATCGACATGGAGACGACAGAGGTGGCTACAGGAAGCCGCTGCGCATGAATAGGCGAGAGCAGTCAGACCAATGGTGCTGGCGGTCAGAATGATGGTGGGGGTCAATGTCCGATCTGCAGCAAATGACAAGCATAGGAAGAACACAATGATCTGCTGAAAAAAAAAGAAATTGATTCTTTTGCTCAGTTGATCAGAAACAAGAAGCAACAAAAAGAACTTTGATCTAGTAGGAAAATTCTAACACGAAACAATCTAGGACTAGCAACTCGGCATGATTAATGAAGAAAAAAATTCAACAATGCAAATTAGTAGATTCAAAATGGCATGCTTAGATTGGTTTGCACAAGGTTTTTTATTTTTTTGGCAATATGTGGACAGTAGGAAAAAGATAAAAGCTAAACTACAATATGGGTAAAGTTCTCGATGAGCAATCTGGTTTGCTCTTATACCACCTGATAGCGTCAAGGATGTCCCGACCTTTTGAAGAGAACACATGTCAATTTATGTGGAGGTGACTTTGATAATCCCACTACACCATACGACAACGACGCACCTTAGCAATCGCTAAACTAACTCCAGAAAGTTATTGGCATTGCAGAAAGCATGGCTAACCTGAACATGAGGTTCTAATCCCTGCAAATAATCAAAGAACAAGCAAGAATTATGAAGAAGCAACCTAAAATTGCAAGTATAGATGAAGAACATTGAATAAGTGGGGTTCCAAAAGTGGTCTGGACAACTAGTATTGAAACTTGCAAAATGGTGAACTTTTACTAAAAAGAACCCAATGAAAATAGAGGCAACTAAGTGCCATTTATAGGAGGAAAAACACTGATGTGCCAAAACGGACTCGAACCGAGCTAAGTCGGTTTGGCTGGTCAGACCGGTTGTATGGGCGGTTTAAACCGGCTGTACTGTCTGGTTGACTGTACGACTCCCGACGATTCTAAAACTAGTATTCCTTCTTGTATATTGACTGAAGTTTCAACTCGTTTTCAAATAGGCTTCTTTGGTCTGCATCTTCATGTCATCATGTGGGCTTCAAGGTCCAGAAGTCTTCACTTGAAATGGTCCTTGGTTGATAACCGCCATCAACTCCATTCTTGATCCTCATGCTCCAACACTTTTCCTCCATAACCATGCTTGGTCCTTGGTTCCTTAATGGCATAAGAACATTGGATTTATGCTAAATCATATTCAGGGAAATTATGTGAAGTACCAAGAAATGAAAGTACCTAATAATTAAGATGGTGTACACGAGCTCTAGTTAATGGTCCTTGTAATTCTAGTACTTGTGAAGTAGCATCTTCTGAAGGTGTATGGGTTGTGGGTGTCATGTAGTAGGGATGTCCTCATCAAATTGCTTATGTATTCTATGATTTGTCCAACTTTTATTGTGCCACATGGATTAGGTGTGAAACTCGTTAATTTTCATAACTTAGTGTTTTAGCTTGTGGTTTAGCTTGTTATATCCACCACTCTTTGTCATTCTTTTAAATATGAAAAATAATACAGAAGTCCAAGTTGACTTCTGTATGTCATCCAATGCTAGAATTGTTTTAAGAAATAAATTTATGAGTAGCTTGACCCATAGTATCAAAATAGGAAACTAGATGTTACTTTCAATAGGTTGTTAATTAGGTTGGAAGTTTGCTTGTGTAGATCTTGAGACAATGCCTTGCTTCACAATGCTAAAGATCCAAAGGTTCAAATGATTGGTTGCAAATTCAAAGTGGGATTCCAACCAATGCAATAACCCATTAGTGGATGAATCTAGAGTACCACTCACAAGGAAAGGAAACGACAGGTGTAGCGACAACGCTATCCTGAGCAAGATAATAGGCTAAAATCCCACAAATTTAATCACCTCAGACTGCGTCAAAATACTATGAGGATATGCTAACGGGGGTAGGGGAGCTTCCTCGCATGTGTTGATTGTTGCCACCGAGAACTAACTGAAAATGAATAGATTTTCTTGACAATTAACACTTAGAGAGAGTACTTGAAAGTTTTTAGTGGAAAATGCTTGCGGTTAGTATTGAGTAGCTTGTAAACTTATTTATACTTGACGACAACTACCTTGTGCTTAATGGTTTAAACGAAAGACTTCACAAAAAAGTTCTCTTCTCCCTTAGGCAAATAGTAGTGGGAATAATGTAGTTGGGCTACTTGCTAATTACTAGGTTAGATAGATTAATACAGTGTTTCTACCTTAGGAAGTGTGGACTAAGAATTATTGGACAATAGCCTTATATTTGCAATTGCTTGACTAAGTTTTCAGGTCTACACAAGTAGTTGGTGATCATTGCTACTGAGCGTAAGTGAACTCTAACCTCTCTAACCTCATGATTAAACTCTAAGTTCCTTACTGTTTTTTCTTTCTCGAGGACGATCAAGGTTTAAGCTTGGGGAGGTTGATGAGTCCATTTTGTACTCATCTTTTTCTTTAAGTTTAATTCTAATATTTTCTCAAGATTATCCCATTAATTGTTTCCTAATCACTAATCAATTGCCATATTAATTGTGCAAATGCTCTTGTTTTGGTTACTGTGCTTAGGTATCAAGAAAATATGGAGGAAAACATGCATATTTGGAAACTACTCGTCAAGAGGAGCCACCTCCAAGTTGGAACACATCTTTTGATTTTCTAGAGAGAAAGATGGGATACGGCATGGGCCAGCCACCTGTACCGCTCATCCATACCAACCACCACGAGGTCCTCCAAGTCAAACCTATGAACTTCTATGAAGGCTGCCCTAGAGAATTCTCAACTGATGCATCGCAAACCTTACCTTTAGCCTGTTGATTCATACAAGGAAAAGACACCAAATCTTGTGGCACACTTGAAAGGAAGATCTCATCACCGTTGCTGCCAGCACCATCTCATAGCCACTACCACCATCGCCATTTCCATCTCCTTCCTCATACTATGATTTGCTAAGAGTAAGATTGTAAGACGGTTTTAAGCATTCCTCTTAAATTACTTCATTCAAGCTATGTTTTTCCCACATACTACTTCGTTCATGGCTTTCACAAGTATATATCAGTAATCCCCTTAGGCTATTGGTTGAGGAGTAGCCTTGTGGCCCTCTTGATATTATGATTGGATCCACGCTATATATGTATCTTTTGCTATATCTATGTGCGAATTGTTTCTTTGTTTTGCCATGGCCTAGGACTCGATGGTACCTGATGATTCGATGATCTATCAATTTAAAGGTGGACAATAGGGAGGCACCAAAGAATAAACTCCAAAGCCAATGATAATAAGGTGTAGTAGGGTGGCCGAGGCAAATTTCTAGGGAATCATGGCATAGCCACAATACGTTCATGCGTTGAACTATTTTATTGCTACCATAATAAACTTAGGTGACCTTGTGAATCAATGACACCAGGGTAGAAAATAGATCATATGGTTTGTTTGGTTGTCGGCCTAGGTTAATTATGAATATGTCTCATACTCTATCTCATATTTGTTTTTTATCATGGAAGCCTAACAATTTTAATGTTTATTATTCAACATAGTCTTTGCAGTTGCACCCAAGACCCATATCCATCAATCGATCACAATAACGTCTCCTTGCAATTTTAGTTTGAAATATTTTTAGCTTTCTTTTCACAATCAACAACTCTTTACTTTCAGTTAAATCGACACTTCGAGAAAGAAGACCAAAGTGGTGAAGGATTGCTTGAAGATTTCCATGAGTTCCACTGCCTCGTCTAGATTCAATAACCTTAAAAATAAGGTAAGACGTTATGAATACCTTAACCCATTGGGGTGGAGGCCCATATGGCCCGTGCGTAATTGTGTAATGGGATTAGTTCCACATTAATAGTTTAGATAGAGTTAGAGCAACATATATATCCATGAGTTCCAAATAAAACACCTCCGGGTTAAATATTTTACACGAAACGAGAATGAAAGTGTAAGAAGGGTGCTATGTGTACGTGAGCCCGCCTCTATAGATGGGCAAGGCATTAAACAAATTTAAACCATGGTGCTATTGTGGTATTAGAACGAATTATCGCTGCATGAGCTGCATGTACATGTGGATCCAAAGAGCGCATACGACACGAGATGTATAATAAGAGATAATCCAAAACATCTATTATATATGTGGTATGCTATCAAGGACACCGACCTTTGAAGAGGGATGCCTGTGAAACACACCGGGTGATATTCCAGGACCATTTGGATGACCAAGCGAGGTATCTTTCCTCGCCCGCATGGTATAAAAATGCCTCGAGAATCGCAGGCTCACCTCCATGGGTGCACTTTCTCGTTCCCTCCCAAAACCAGACTTTGTCGCTAGTACAGCACCTGCGATATCACATCATCGGCTGCAGCAACACAAGAAGAAGGCAATGTTGCACAGTATCTCGATCATTATATACAAGAGCATCACGGATCAATAAAATTGAAAGAGCATCTAGGCCCCTAAATGGTTTTGATGGCTAATGGCAACCCAAACCGGGATCTAATATTTACATTGAGTGTAAGCAGGAAGATTAGGTTCCAGGAAGAGGTTTCATCTATGAAAGGATGACCACTAAAAGTACAAAGGTGTTTTCCCAAGACAAGGAGATAGCTAGCTAGGCAGCTGTGCCACAGCTATGAAAAAGCTGGTGCTGTGCTAGGAGTTGCAAGCAAGGTGATGGTTGCATGATGCGTCAAGAGCCTTGACTACAGTCGGTGGAAGCTGAAGCCTAAATTTGTTAGTTTGCTTGAGTCCTTAGGAAACACCTGTACTACCAAGAGGGATGAAGTTGCAATTACTTTTGGCAGTTCTTATGCTCAATGCTCAGACTGTTGGACAGTGGCACTGATGCCTTGAGGTCAGTGGCCCTGTAACAACAGTTTTGCACAAGTGTGAAACTGCGTTGTGCTAGTTTCCTAAACCCTAGAGCCATAGTTACCTATGTGGCACAACTGTGTCACAGGTGAACAACCGCTCTATGACTCAGGTACACCTCTGTACCAAGGGAGAGCTCGAAAATGCTAAGGGAACTGCACTGCAATGGTTTGTCTACTGCGTCAGAAAACTGTTGGAAGCTCTCTCCTGTTATGCATTAGAGTTTGTTGTGTGCGCTGAGGGAGTCTACGTCAGTTAGGGTTTCACCTGTGTCAGCCACCGGTGACACAGGTGTCGGTCTGCCCGAAGCCTTGTTATCGTTGTGCGTTGTGGTTAGCGGTGTCACCGGTGCCTGTCATAGGTGACTCACTTAATCCTACGTGGCATGAGTGTAACGGTCAGGTGCCTGTGGACCCTATATATAGGGGACCAGGGGAGGTCTTGGACCTCAACCTTTGCCAACCATTCTCAATTGTTGCAAGCCTCTCATCTCCTGAACAGAAACAAAACTTCTCATGTGTTAGTTCAAGAGAGTTAGAGCTTTGAGCAAAGAGCATTGGTTCCTCCAAGTGTTGTTGTTGCAGATTCTATTACTCTTGGAGTGTCTACTCCTAGACAGATGTAGGAGTCGCTGGTGATCACCCAAGCTTGTGTGGGTTGGCCCAGACGTTTGTGAGGGTGTTCTGAAGTCTACCCGCTGCAAAGCAAAAGGACTTCCACAAGCAAAGGAGCGTGCCTGAATTTTCAGGTATACGGAGAAAAAGGCACCACAAGTGCCGGCTATCTCTTCGGAGTAGCTTCTCCAACAGAGACGTACCACTCTGCAAGGAGTGGAAACTTTGGTGAAAAATCCTCTGTGTCTCTCTCTGTGTGGTTTACTTTCAGCACTTACTGTTTGATTACCTGCTTGCTTGATTGTGCTGTTTGTTAGTGCTGTGATACATCTTTTCACCTGTCTTATCTAGTTGTGTCACAGTTGCTCTATAGCTTATCTCTGATCTGTGTTAGCTACCTGTGTGATAGCTATGTGTTAATCTTCATGTCATTTGCTGCCTGAGTAGTCTATTTGTTTCATAGCTAGCTAAACCTCTTTACCTGTTAAGGCTAATGCTTGATAAAATGAAGTTGCTCTTTGAATTTGGCTAGCCTCCTATTCACCCCCCTCTAGTTGGCTCCTGTGATCCTTTCAATTGGTATCAGAGCGAGGTTGCTCTTTGAATTGGCTTAACAGCCAGAGTTAAAGGATGTCGGGCTATGAGGGTAAAATTCCTGTTTTTGATGGATCTAACTATGCCTTCTGGAAAAGAAAGATGCAAATGCATCTTATCGCCATTGATCCAGATGTTTGAGAAGTTGTTAATACAGGTTACAGGATGGAGGACACCATAACGCCAAGCATCAATGACAAGAGAAACATCCAGAATAATGCAAGAGCTGCCACAACTATATTCATGGGTCTCCAAGAACATGATTTCAACAGGGTCAGCACCATGGACTCTGCCAAGGAAATCTGGGACACCTTGGAGCAAATCTATGAGGGTAGCAACAATCTAAAGAAGTCTAAGAGAAGCTTGTTGGAATCAAAGCTTGAGAGGTTTGAGTATGAACATGGTGAAGACATAAACTCCTTATTCTCAAGACTCACCGTCATCACCAATCAGCTGAGAGATCTTGGATCAAACAGAGTAGATGATGAGGATGCCATCAAGAAGTTTATGTCTGTGTTGCCAAAGCCCTACAGAATCCTTGTGCTGATGATGAAGGAGAAGGATGGTTTTGATCAGATGAAGCCCACTGAAGTGTTAGGGAGAATACTAACACATGAGATGGAGATCAAGCAGGAGAGCAAGCACAGCCCATCCTCCTCACTCAAGAAGAACATTGCTTTGAAGACCACTACCTCAGCTTCACAACCAGAAAGTGATAGTAGTGAAGAACTTGATGAGGAGATCACTAGTGGAGAAGAAAATAAACTGAACCTCCTTACAAGGAACTTTAGAAAGTTCTACAGGAAGAAGAAGCAGCTTGGCTCAAGTGACAAATTTAAAGGAAAGAAGTTGTTAAAGGACAACAAGTGCTTTGAGTGTGGAAAGAAGGTCACTTTGCTACTGACTGTCCAACAAAGAAGAAGGACAACAAATACAAAAAGAAGAAAGATTTCATGGCAAGAAGAAGACCTTCAACAACAAGCATCCAACCTATGCCAAGAACAAAGCTACTGCAAGAGCTTATGTTGGTCAAGCTTGGGTGTCTGATGACTCAGGATCTGAGGAAGAATCAGAGGATGAAGGTGAAGTTGCTGGAATTACAATTAGTCTAATAGATATGTCTACCTGTGACACAGCCAGGCTCACTGGTGGCTCCACTGTGGTGACCATCATTGACATAGCCGAGTCACACTGCTCCTCACCAGATGGGAAGGCTTCATCAAGCTCAGCTTCTTTATGTCTCATGGCTAAAGAATCAAAGGTACTTACTGAAGATGACTTTCTTGACTATGCTGAACTAATGGGTATTTTGGAAAGAACAGATAAGGCCTTTGAGAAGGAGAGGAAGGAGAACATATCCCTAAGGGATAATCTTAGAGAGCTCAGGGAGACCTGTGATGAGGTCATGGATGACAGGAAGAACATCAAGCTAGATCAGGAGAACCTGGAGATTGCTCATGACAAGCTTAAGCTAGCTCATGAGCTTCTTTTCAAGGAGCATAAGGAGCTGAAGGCAAAGCATGCCAAGTGCATTGATGATACTAACGCTCATGACTCTTCTGTTACTTCTGATATTACACCTTTGCCTGCTCCTGCTACTGTTGAAACATGCTTGAATTGTGTTACTCGCATAAATGTTTTAACTTCCACAGGTATTGTGACTGATAACTCTAATGAGGCTTCAACCTCTATTGCAACTAATCTTTGGATGCAACTGAGCATAACAAGCTCAAGGAGGAGCTTGAAGAGATTAAGAGGCTTATGAGGAAAGGTCTTTGCACTGCCAACATTGGCATACAAAACTATCGATGATTAGAGCTGAAATGCTTAGGAGAAAACAATGGCCTGAAGGGCCTTGGCTACATTCCTGTCTTGAATGAAGATAAACTGCCTGCTGTGACTAACCCATTGTCTAAGAAAAATCTTGCAGCTAACTTTGTGAGACATGCAGGTACAAATGACAACAACTTTGTTGGTCATGAGCAAAAAAACAGGAATGTTGTGAACATTCCATCTAACCCATCTTATGTTCTGCAAAAGGATAGGAGAGGCAAGACAGTGGCCAAATATGTTGGTCTCAAGCAACTGAGAAAATGGTCACCTGCCATCTGGGTACCTAAGGCTATTGTTGCCTGTGTCACTGGTACCTCACACAGCTGTGGGACTACAAGTGTCACAGGTAGCTTGCACAGTTCACTAACTCTTATGCCTAAGGTTGCAGGTGATAATCAGCCAAAGAGGATTCATGTTGTATCATCCATAGCTAAGGCTATGAACTCTAGGAACAAACTTGCTAATCCTATTACTGCTGTCTCTGCTTATGATAAAGTTACTAAGGGAACCAAACTAGTTTGGATCCCTAAGTTTCATAACTAAACTTGCAGGACACTGTCTCCAGTGGAACTGATTGGGTTGTGGACAGTGGATGTACACAACATATGACTGGAGGCAGAGAGGAGTTTGTAGAGATCACCAATGAGAATCTGCCCAGCAAATATGTGATCTATGCAGACAACTCCAAGGGAAAGGTAAATGGCATTGGTAAAGTTTCCATATCTGAACATCACTCCTTATCAAATATTATGCTTGTGGATCAGATAGGCTATAGTCTAATGTCTGTGTCACAGCTGTGTGACACAGGTATGAAAGTCACTTTCTATCCTGATGAGGTTATAGCCTCTAAACTATCTGATGATTCACAAGTGTTCAAAGGATGCAGGTCTGAAAAATTGTACATTGTTAATTTCAGTAAACAGCCTGCAGCAGCTCCATGGTGTCTCATGGCCAAGACCAGTGTCGGCTGGCTGTGGCACAGGCGGCTAGGACATGTGGGCATGAAGCTTCTCAACAAGCTGAGCAAGAATGACTATGTCATTGGCCTAGAGAAGGTGAAGTTTGAGAAGGACAAAGCCTTGCAATTCGTGTCAAGCTGGCAAACAAGTTGGAGCTGCTCACCATCCCAAGACCATCATGACCACCACCACTCCTTTTGAGCTCATACACATTGACCTCTTTGGTCCTACAATATATGAGAGCTTGGGAGGTAACAAATATGGCTTTGTTATTGTAGATGATTGTTTCTCGCTATACTTGGGTGTTCTTTTTGAAGGAGAAGACACAGGTCTACAAGAAATTCAAGCATCTCATAGTCAGAGTGCAAAATGAGTGGAAGGTGAATCTAGTCAAAGTCAGAAGTGATAATGGGAGTGAATTCAAGAATTCCAAGGTGGAGGCATTTCTGGACAAGCATGGAATCAAGCATGAGTTCTCAAGTCCATATGCTCCACAGCAGAATGGAGTAGTGGAAAGGAAGAACAGAACATTGATAGAGATGGCAAGGACACTACTCAATGAGTACAAGACTTCACCAAGATTTTGGGCTGAAGCTGTCAACACTGCCTGCCACTCAATCAACAGACTATTTACATCCATTGCTCAAGAAGACTCCATATGAGCTGCTCACCAACAAACTAGCCAACTTTGTCATACTTCAGAGTATTTGGTTGTAAGTGCTACATTCTTAGAAAAGGCAAACGTCTCTCTAAGTTTGAAGCTAAATCTGATGTTGGGATCTTTCTTGGTTATGCCACTAACTCCCATGCCTATAGGGTTTTTAACACCTCCACAAAGGTTGTTGAAGAATCTATAGATGTGGACTTTGATGAATCTTATGGCTCTCAAGGAGAGCAAGTTGCTAATGATGTAGGGAGCAAGGACATTCTCAAAGAAATCCACTGGTGAGATCAGATCTACTGTCAAGGAGGAACCTGCCTCACCAAGTGATCATGAACCACCTGCTCCACCACTGTGTGAAGACACTGGAGAGCAAGACATTGAGTTCGAGTACAACCCAGCCAATGATCAACTGGATGTAGAGGACCTGTCTCAGCCAGCTGTGTCGCAGGAAGAACCGGCTGTGTCACAGGCAACACCAACAGCTGTGACACAGGTGGTTGACCCCGAACCCCTTGTGATCAGTAGGCTGCAGAAAGATCACCCTGTAGACCAAATCATTGGTGCCATTCATAGGGGAGTGACTACTCGTTCTCGTATTGCAAATTTCTGTGAACATTACTCTTTGTCTCTAGTGTTGAACCCAGGAATGTCAATGAAGCTCTCAAGGATGCTGATTGGGTAAATGCCATGCATGAAGAGCTGAACCAGTTTGAAAGAAATCAAGTCTGGTCCCTGGTGGAAAGGCCTCAAGACCACAATGTCATTGGAACAAAATGGGTCTTCAGGAACAAGCAAGATGCAAATGGACTGGTGGTGAGGAACAAGGCCAGATTAGTTGCTCAAGGCTTCACTCAAGTTGAAGGTCTGGATTTTGGTGAAACGTTTGCACCTGTGGCAAGACTAGAAGCAATCAGAATTCTACTTGTTTATGCTGCACATCATAACATCAAGCTATATTAGATGGATGTGAAGTCTGCCTTTCTTGAATGGTAAACTTTCTGAATTAGTCTATGTTGAGCAACCACCTGGTTTTGAAGATGCTAAGAAACCACACCATGTCTACAAATTGCACAAAGCACTTTATGGTCTGAAACAAGCACCTAGAGCATGGTATGATACACTGAAAGATTTTTTGATCAAAAATGGCTTTAAGATGGGCTTAGTAGACACAACTCTATTCACTAAGAAAAATGGAAAGGACTTATTTGTGTGCCAAATTTATGTCGATGACATAATATTTGGTAGTACTAACCGTTCAATGAGTGATGAGTTTAGCAAGATGATGACCCAGAGGTTTGAGATGTCTTTGGATGTAGAGCTCAAGTACTTCCTAGGACTCCAAATCAAGCAACTCAAGGAAGGGACTTTTATCTCACAAGAAAAGTTCACCAAGGACATCATCACCAAGTTTGGCATGAAGGATGCAAAGCCTATTCACACTCCCATGCAAACTAATGGTCATCTAGACTTAAACATTGAAGGTAAATCTGTTGATCAGAAAGAGTTTAGGTGCATGATAGGTTCTTTGCTATACTTGTGTGCATCTAGGCCAGATATCATGTTAAGTGTGTGCATGTGTGCTAGATTCCAAGCTAATCCTAAGGACTGTCACAGAGTGGCAGTACGCAGGATTCTGAGATATTTAATTCAAACTTCAGGGTTTGGGCTGTGGTATCCTAAGGGTGCAAACTTTGAGCTAGTTGGCTATTCAGATAGTGACTATGCAGGGTGTAAGGTTGACAGAAAAAGCACCTCTGGTACCTGTCAGTTTCTAGGGCACTCTCTGGTGTCCTGGTCCTCCAAGAAGCAAAATTCTGTAGCCCTTTCCACTGCAGAAGCTGAATACATAGCTGCTGGTAGTTGTTGTGCTCAATTGCTATGGATGAGGCAGACCTTGAAAGACTTCAACGTGTCTTTTAGTCAAGTACCCCTCTTCTGTGACAATGAAAGTGCCATCAAGTTAGCCAACAACCCAGTTCACCACCAGAGATCAAAACACATAGAAGTGAGGCACCACTTTCTGAGAGACCATGTGGAGAAAGGAGACATCCAGCTGTGTCATGTGAGGACAGACAGACAACTTGCCGATATCTTCACCAAGCCTTTAGATGAGACTAGGTTCTGTACCCTGAGGAGTGAGTTGAATATCATTGATGTCTCAAACTTGTAATAAAAGGTTTGGCTTGGTGTCTAGCTCATATGTTTATGCTATTTCTCTATTTGTGTTTTCATCTGCGTTCCCACCTGTGTCACAGGTGTGTTATGTGCTTAGAGTGTTTTTGGTAAGATGTTTGTGCCTATCTTCTGTGCACATTTCTTTTTCTTGTGTCGTGTTTTTTCAAATCAACTCTTGTCAGTTTTAGCTTTGCCCTGTTGAGTTTTTGGCAAACTGGCATTGGGAAGATTTACTAGGACTCTCTTTTAGTTCCTTGTGCTTTCTCTCTTATCAAATTCTCTCTATCTCGGTATTCCAGATGAAAAACTTGTCACCTAAGTCATCCACCTGTGTCTCAGGTGAATTCTTTTGAATTCCATAGGTCATAAGGACTCTTTTCACTCACCTCTGTCATAGGTCATCCACCCAGCTATGACATAGCCATGTTATAACCCTTCGGCCTATAAAAGCAACGTCGCGTTTCCCCTGAAACCCTGTTCGAACACAAAAACCCCAAACTTCCGCTGAGTGCTCAATTCTCGCGTTTTCGTCAAGATCGTATCTTCTGACCCTCGAAAGTTTTCCAACTCGTCAGAGAAGCTTTCCAAGGCACTCCGGCACTGATTCATCTACGCTTTGTCGAGTTTTCGATTAAAGTAAGATTCAGCCAACCCTTCTTTGCGTTCAACCTAGTTTCTTGTCGAGCAATCACTCGTGATCTTATTTCAGTAGTGCATTGTCCTTATTTAGGGTTTGTTTTAGCCTTTGTTTAGATTCCTAGATTCATCTAGCTTGAAACATAGTGGCAAAAACTTTGTTAAAACCTAGTTTTCATGAATCTGCCATCCACCTCTGCGCGTAGCTGTGTCACCGCTAGGGTCTCACCTGTCACATAGGCATGCCTATTCCAAGGGCAGAGACTTTAGTTTGGTTCCAAGTCCTCACCTGTGTCACCTTGACCTCACACAGGTGGCCCACACAACTACTATCTTCTGTATTTAGGAACACCCCTTTCCTTTATTCTTCCTTATCTATCTCGTTTCTTCAGATGTCTTCAGGTTCTGATAGAGAAGACAGTGTTCTCAAGTGGACTGATCCAGAAGAATCAAGTAGAGAGATCATCATTTTGATTCTGATCAAGAAAGGGAAAGATTGAGACAGAAGAAGAAGCTCTTCAGAGAAGAAGAGCATAGCAAAAAGCCTACAGGTAAAAGAAAGCTGCAGAAAAGAAAGCTGCTGCTGTAGCATCCAAAGCTGGACAGTCAAGTTCAGTACAGCTTGTCCCATCCAAGAGGACAAGGTCCTCATCCGATGCTGAACACACTTCATTGGGCAAGGAAACTGCTAAGAAGCCCAAGAGAACAATCAGAAAAGTAACGAAGTCATCGATCTCTGAAGTAGTGTTGCCAAGGGGCACACTTTCAATTCATGAGCCTAAATCTGATCAGTAGATTTCTGAAGCAGATCTAGATAATGACAAAATCATCTTAGAACAGATGGATAGACTCTCAGAGGAAATCAGTAAGGAGACCAATGAGAGGAAGAAGAAGCGCTTGCTGGAGACCTACCAAGCAAAGTCTCTTCAGCTGTCAAGTCAGGCTAGGCCTATCTCTATGGCTATTCCAGAGCCTACAGCTGCTAACAAAATTCTCTCAAATGAGATAGCTGCCCTTCACCTCCAGATGCAAGCTGCTAAGTCAGATTCAGAGAGGCAGGCTGTCAGAAGACAAATCATGGAGAAGCAGCAGCTCCTATCTTCCAAGACACCAGTTTTGTCAGTATCAGTGTCATCACCTGATCCCACAGCTGCGTCCACTGGGGCAAGTTTCTCTATATCAGTAAGAGACACCCATCTGGTGAATCAGATTCAGGACCTAACTATGAAGATGACAGCTCTTCCTCAAGGTCCTGATAGAAAAGCCTTGCTATAAGAAATAAAATCCTTACAACAGATGCTGTCACCTGAGTTTAGGAAAGAAGCTGCCAAGATGCCCCTTCCCTAGCTACAAGAGAAAGAGAACTGAGACAGTGACTGTTGATGATGATGTCCCCATTATCTCTGAGACGTCTCAATACTCAAAGCCATCATTGAAGGATAAATTGGCCAAGCAGTAGCAAGACATTCTTGCTGTGAAGAAGGAGAAGTCACCACCTGTGCCACAGGTAGCTAACCCAGGTGCTCGTCTAATGCCTGCCCTGCTAGCAACTTATCAGAGAAGAGGGAAAAAGAGTTCCAGCTCAGTCAGTACGGACACTCTCTCATCTCTGGATGTGCACAAGCCAATATCTCCTTCAACATTCATTGTCTCAGAGGGAGAAAAAGGACAAGCAGAAGCCACTGAGTCACCACATGTTCAAGGAATAAGTTCACAGCTGCCTCAGACAGCTGTGACACAGCCAGCTGCCCCTGATACTCAAAGCTCTCCATCAGCTCCTTCACCTGCTCAACAGCCAGCGGTCACAGTTGTGCCCTCACCTATAGAAGAGTCATCAAGGTCACCTGTGCCACAGGCAGATGACCCAGCTGAAGAAGAAGAGAGCTCAGAAAGCTCATCAGATGATTGCAGAGGTGTATCAATAACTCCTCCAAGGGCAAGAGAACCCAAAACTGACTCTGATGAAGATTATCAAGCTGAGGGCTCATCTTCCAGTGCAGAATCAGATAATGAACCTGAGGAGGAGGCAGAACAAGAAGAAAGCTCACCTAGTCACTCAGAGGGTGAAGAGGATCTAGAATCCAAGTATCACTATATGTTCTCTCATGCTCTGAGGACAGAGATCAATCAGATGAAGTTCATTCCAAGGGCTACAGTTATGAAGCTCCCCAAGTGTGACCCAAGAAAATCAAAGAGCAGGGTTGCCTCAATGAGCCCTAGTGCTTTCATCAGGATGAGGTCTACCTACCCATATTTCAGTGAGGATAAGGAGTTCTTGGAACTAGACTGCACAGACCCAGATTTCACAATGATCATCAAAAGGGGGTGTATCATGAGATCCTATCCTCCAAAGGATATGTAGATTGCAAGGCCATTGATTGGTCTGCCTTGAGTGATCCAAGACTGAGGGCTTTACCATCTCTGATCCAAGCCTTAGGACTTGAGTTTTTATGCAATCTACAACAAGGCTATGACCTAGAGATCATCAGGGAGTTCTATGCCACTGTGTGGATAGAACAAGAAAATCAAGATGTCATGCTCTGGAGAACTAGAGGACAAATTGCTATCCATTACAGCTCCAGAGTTCAATAGCCTATTTAGTGCACCTGTGGAGCTAGGAATGCCTAACTTATTCAAATTAGAGCCAGCCTCCAATGCTGAAAGAAGAAAGTTCTATCCAAGGAACTCCATATTCCCTGCCAATGCCCCTTCAGATCATGTGTACTTCAAAGGCATCACCATCACTGCCAAGCACTTGGTCAAGATTCTCAATGTCACCCGTTCAGCCAAAGGGAGGCAACACAGATGCAGTATATAATCCAGTGTGGCAGGTGTTAGTGCATATTGCCAAGAACCAGCATTTTGATGTGGCAAGGTACATCTTTCATGAAATAGATGCTATTCAGAAAGACAAGAAGGCTAAGCTGAGGTATGGGCTCATACATCATGTATATGATCCTCAAGAGAACAGGTCTTCCAGAGTCAACTTTTGATATCATAGTGAAGACAGCCAAAACCCAGCTCAGACCTCAAGCTGATGATCACCCTGATGAGTTGGCTGTGCCAGCACTCTTTGGTGACCCAAGTGATTCACCTGTGCCACCCACCGGTGACACAGCTGGTCCATCAGCCTCTCAAGATCCAGCTTCTCAGCCTCAGGCTCCTCCTTGCCAACTGCCTACCAGTGCCACAGCTGGTGATCCTGCAACTGACCTAGCCGAGCTTGTATCTATGACACAGGTAGCAGAAGATGGCACCCTCTCCTCCTCCATGATGACTCAAAAAGCTGCCAGAGCCTATCAGAACAAAGTCATACCTGTTCAATTCGCTGCTCTGCACAGAGAAGTGAAAGGTTTGCATATCAAAGTAGACTCCTTGCAGCAGCAGCTCACAGAGGTTCTCCAGCTCTTGCAGTCCAAGCCGACATGAGGTTTCTTCTTCCCTTACCCCTTTCTGGTGTTTTAGTGTCAAAGGGGGAGAAAAGCTTAGCTGTAGGGGGAGTGAGTGGCTTTAGGGGAGCAGGGCAGTGTTGTGTTATGTATCAAGACTTGTTTTTCCTATTTCAATTTCTTATGTCTTGATCACATTAAGTCTTTTTTCTGTAATGATGCAGTTTAATTTATGTTCTGAGCTATGTTATTCTGTCACGATCATGTGATGATATGTGTGGTTGGTTTTTTCTCTGATCTAATTTATGCTCTGTCTCTTCACACATTTTCTGCTTCATGTATAAATATTTGCTCTGATCATAATTCATGTTAATGAATGCTCTGATCATACTAATCCTTCTTTGTGCTCTGAACATGCTTTAAAAGAAAATTTAAAACTGTATCATTATCAGCTCAGTTCAGCTTTATTACTCATGATTCATTTAACTTTCTAAACTGATGAAGTGCAAGTTGTGAGAAAATACTACTCATGTCTAAACCTCAAATCTGTGGATTTGCATTCCAAAAGCAACTCTTTTATGCACAGCTTCAGGGGGAGTATATTCTAACAACTGGTATATGTCCTGCTCATTCATATCTTTAACTGATAATGTTGAATGGGTTGCCACTAACCACCAAAAAGAGGGAGATTGAAAGAGCATCTAGGCCCCTAAATGGTTTTGATGGCTAATGGCAACCCAAACTGAGATCTAATATTTACATTGAGTGTAAGCAGGAAGATTAGGTTCTAGGAAGAGGTTTCATCAATGAAAGGATGACCACTAATAGTACAAAGGTGTTTTCCCAAGACAAGGAGATAGCTATGCTAGGCAGCTGTGACACAGCTATGAAAAAGCTGGTGCTGTGCTAGGAGTTGCAAGCAAGGTGATGGTTGCTTGATGCGTCAACAGCCTTGACTACAGTCGGTGGAAGCTGAAGCCTAGATTTGCTAGTTTGCTTGAGTCCTTAGGAAACACCTGTACTACCAAGAGGGATGAAGTTGCAATTACTTTTGAAAGTTCTTATGCTCAATGCTCAGACTGTTGGACAGTGGCACTGATGCCTTGAGGTCAGTGGCCCTGTAACAATAATTTTGCACAAGTGTGAAATTGTTGGAAGTTCTCTCCTATTATGCATCAGAGTTTGTTGTGTGCGCTGAGGGCATGTAATGTGCCAAGACTAGGCTGAGTAGGGAGTCTACGTCAGTTAGGGTTTCACCTGTGTCAGCCACTGGTGACACAGGTGTCGGTCTGCCTGAAGCCTTGTTACCGTTGTGCGTTGTGGTTAGCGGTGTCACCGGTGCCTGTCACAGGTGACTCACTTAATCCTACGTGGCATGAGTGTAACGGTCAGGTGCCTACGGACCCTATGTATGGGGACTAGGGGAGGTCTTACCTCAACCTTTGCCAACCATTCTCAACCATTACAAGCCTCTCATCTCCTGAACAGAAACAAAACTTCTCATGTGTTAGTTCAAGAGAGTTAGAGCTTTGAGCAAAGAGCATTGGTTCCTCCAAGTGTTGTTGTTGCAGATTCTGTTACTCTTGGAGTGTCTACTCCTAGACAGATGTAGGAGTCGCTGGTGATCACCCAAGCTTGTGTGGGTTGGCCCAGACGTTTGTGAGGGTGATCTGAAGTCTACCCACTGCCAAGCAAAAGGACTTCCACAAGCAAAGGAGCATGCCTGAATTTTCAGGTATACAGAGAAAAAGGCACCACAAGTGTCGGCTATCTCTTCGGAGTAGCTTCTCCAACGGAGACATACCACTCTGCAAGGAGTGGGAACTTCGGTGAAAAATCCTCTGTGTCTCTCTCTGTGTGTTTACTTTCAGCACTTACTGTTTGATTACCTACTTGCTTGATTGTGCTGTTTGTTAGTGCTGTGATACATCTTTTCACCTGTGTTATCTAGCTGTGTCACAGTTGCTCTATAGCTTATCTCTGATCTCTGTTAGCTACCTGTGTGACAGCTATGTGTTAATCTTCATGTCATTTGCTGCCTGAGTAGTCTATCTGTTTCACAGCTAGCTAAACCTCTTTACCTGTTAAGGCTAAGGGTTGATAAAACGAAGTTGCTCTTTGAATTTGGCTAGTGTCCTATTCAACCCCCCTCTAGTCGGCTCCTATGATCCTTTCATAAACTCCCATCGAACTACGAACCAATTCCATTGCATTAGAGGCTCTCAAACTCCAGCTCCCGCGGCATCCATGCATTGAGCTGTGGGATCCCGAATAGCAAACTCGTCGCACCACAGTTAGGTTATGGAACTCGACAAGAGCGCATCGAAAGAGGTTACATGTAGAATACGGGTACAAAATGAGACACCTAGCGTCTCCGTTAGGTTATGGAACTCAACAAGAGTGCACCGAAAGAGGTTACGCGTAGAATACGGGTACAGAGTGAGACACCTCGTGTCTCCGTAGGTGTACCGTCAACTTCTCACATGAGAAGTGGCTAGAGCAAGTTGATTTCTTTATTTTCTAATGAATCCAATTCCCTGAGTGAGAGGGGTCTCTCTTATTTATAGCAAAAGGGGAGGAGCAACGTGAAGTTATATTTTTCCGCTAGATAGTTTGTTGTTCCACCTTTTAGCTTATAACTATCTCGAGGATGTTCCGGTCATTTTTTTCTCTATCCCTAGAGAATATTCTTTAGTATCTTCGGGTTATCTTTAGAACATTTTGGATGGCTGCCTAAGCGTAGCACATTGACGAAGCAATGTAGTGCCCCGGGCTGTGGACATATGCTTCAAGTGGAGCCTCCTATGCATGGAGTCCTTTACGTGCGAAGCCTCATATAGATGAAGCTTTATACGAACGGAGCATCATGCAGACGGAGCTTCATACGGATGGAGTATCATACAAACGGATCTTCATATGGACGCAGCATTATACAGATGGAACTTCGTATGGATGGAGCCTCATATCGGTAGAGTCTTGACTTGTTCCTAAAATATACATGGGATGAATTTCAAAGTTACCAAGTTTTGCATCAATTCGGATAGCATATGGATCCTTCCTACAACAGTAGGCTCTTGCCACTCAAAGCGATCGTGGAGCGTCCAACTGGATCAACATATCAATCCTGGGGGATTGATGCGCTGGATCAAATCTGCGTAGTTCATACTTCACGTGTGCTACACCTTGTCCTCGTACGGACAAGTCTGTATGGTTGACAAATCCGAGTCCCTGCTCATGTCGGAGATGAAGTTAGAATGGCCACCGTCATCTCTGCAACATTTTTCTTTGCATGTAGGAAGTTTTCTGGATTTTTTCTTGAATGCTTCAATATTTCATGCACAATTTTCCAGATTTTACTACTATTATTACTTTTTGGGATCTTTTTTTAGTATTTTTTATTTTTTCTGAGGATCTTTTTCTAGTATTTTTTCTTAGTCGCTTATTTGTACACATTGACTCTCACATTTATATATACAATAAGATCAGGGCAGACACGTGCACGATTAGTTTAAATTGGAAGCTCTCTTTCTAAGAGAATAGATGTCTCGACCTTTCAATAAGAAGGATAGTAGTGATCTATTTGGATTCGATCTTTACAATCTGATTACACCGTTCAATGACGATACACCTTAACAATCGTTAGACCAACTCCGGCAAATTATTTACGATGCTGAGAACACAACCAACCTGAGCACGAGGTTCTAACCTCTGCAAGCAATATGGGGTTAGATGCATTGCAAAGAACATGAGATAAGCTTTCAATAGAATTGAAGCTCACCCAAATCGGAGTCCATATGCCTGAGATATAGACGCTTAAACTTAGAGCGGTCTCAGCAATCCGCATTAGAGTCCAGATCTTTTGGAACTTGATCTCTAACTCTTCTTGCATCCAAGGTCACATGGAAATCCTTCTTGTATAGCACCAAATCATCTCTTGCACTTGCACTTGAAGTATTAAGTGAAAACTTGTTTGTATATTGGTTGTCTTGCTCATCCTCTCTTGTCTTCATGCTCCATTGCTCGTCCAACTTCGCTTGGCTTCGACCTCCACTCCTAACAAGCAGAAGAACATATCCTTTTAGGCAGCACCATATGTTATTTAACATCAAACAAATTACGGAGAAACGACAATACCTGATAATTAAATTGTTGAGCAAAGCCCTAGTTATAGGTCCTTGTATTTTTGGCATTGGAGGAGTGGTACTTGGTGCTGATATAGGAGGAGTTGTACTTGGGGCTGAAGTAGGAGCTGTGGTTGTATCATTAGTAGGGATGTCCTCATCATTCTTCCCTTCTTGAATAGAAGTCATCCTCGAAGGTAACTCATCTCTATCACCCAAATATGGCTTTGCATCTACAATTTTGAATGTGGGACTAATCCCAAAATCTACAGGCAGCTCAAGCTTACATGCATTATCGTTAATTTTCTCTAATACCTTAAATGTTTCATCCGCACGAAGTATTAACTTAAACATCCTCAAATTAGGGAACCTATCTTTTTGCAAATGCAACCAAACAAGATCACTAGGCTCAAAACTAATATGTCTCCTTTCCTGATCCTAGCAATTTTATACTTAGCATTCATGCACTCTATCAATTTTATACTTGTCTCATGCATTTTAAGTATCAATTTAGCACGTTGTTTAGTGTCAAAATTAGCCTTCTTAGAAGATGGAAGATGTAACGAATCAATTGATGCACGAGGAATAAAGCCATAAACAATCTCAAAAGGGCACATCTTAGTGGTAGAATGTAGTGAATGATTATAAACAAACTCAATATGAGGTAAACATTCTTCCCACATACGCAATTTCTTTTTCAAAACAGCCCTAAGCATTTAGATAAAATTCTATTAACAACCTCAGTTTGCCCACCGGTTTGGGGATGACATGTACTACTAAAAAGCAATTTAGTCCCCAACTTAACCAATAAGCATCTCTGATGTGGATAAGAAATTTAGTATCACAATCTAAAAGAATAGTATTTAGCACACCATACAAATGTATAATTTTATGAAAGAACAAATCTACATAATTTCATGAAAGAACAAATCATCATCTGACTTTTGACATGGTATAAAGTGTGTCACCTTACTAAATCTGTCTGTGAGAACGAATATACTCTCCCTCCTCATCTTTGTTCTAGGCATCCTAAAATAAAATCCATAGATATATCTTTCCAAGGTGCTAGGAATAGGTATAGGCATATATAAAACATGAGAATTAAGTCGTGACTTAGCTTTTTGATATGTAGTGTAGCAAGCAATTAATCGCTCAACATCTCGTCTCATCCTTGGCCAAAAAAAATGTTTAGCAAGCACGTCTTTCATCTTCTTTATGCCAAAATAACCCATCAATTCTCCCTCATGCGCCTCATGTAACAACAAAAGACAAATGGAGCTATCTGGGATGCACAGCTTGTTAGCACGGAACACAAATCCATCATTAATGACGAACTTGTTCCATGTTCTTTCTTCTTTACAATTCTGCAATACATCTTTAGATTTAGCATCATGCACATATTGCCCTTTCATGGTCTTCGAGCCAATTATTTTGAAGTCAAGTTGTGAAAGCATAGTATAACGTTGAGATAAAGCATCATCAATAACATTTTCTTTAAGCTTCTTGTGTTTATTGACATAAGGGAAAGAATCAATGAATTCAAACCATTTACCATATTGACGGTTTAGTTTAGCTTGGCTTTGAATATGCTTCAAAAATTCATGATCAGAATGTTATTTAGGCCATAAATAATGTCGACATGTCTCTAATGTCCGAACAAGATCAAATAATTTCTTACCATAAGTAGAATAGTTCAGACTAGGCTCACTCAATTTTTCACTAAATTATGCAATAGGTTTGTCTTGTTGCAATAACACACCACAATAGGTTTACCTTGCTGCAATAACACACCACCTAAACCAATGCCAGTGGCATCACATTCAAGCTCAAGCATCTTAATAAAAATTAGAAAGTTGAAGTAAAGGTGCATGTGTCAACTTATGTTTCAAGCCGGTGAAGGTGTCCTCTTGCACATTGCTCCAAACAAATGGAACATCCTTCTTTGTGACCTCGTTCAGTGCTGCGATAATGGTGCTGAAATCTTTGACAAAGTGTCGATAGAACCTAGCAAGTCCTAAGAAACTCTGTATGGTTTTGATCTTGGCTTTATCAACTTCAATTCCCTGTGGAGTAATAATATAGCCAAGAAATGATACTTGGTCAAGGTGCACTTCCCAAGGTTGCCGAACAAACATGCACGTCAATGATCCAAATGATCCTTCAAAGATTTGTTATAAATTAGTATATCATCAAAATAGACTACTACAAATCGTCCAATGAAAGCACGTAAAACTTTGTTCCTGAATCTCATGAATGTACTAGGTGCATTAGTTAAAGAAAAAGGCATGACTAATCATTCATAAACCGAACTTAGTTTTAAATGTTGTTTTCCATTCATCTCCCAATTTCATACGAGTTTGATGGTGTGCACTATGCAAATCAATTTTGGAGAATATGGTAGAGCCACTCAATTCATCGAGCATATCATCTAGCCTAGGAATAGGATGACGATATTTGAATAGTGACATTATTAATGGCTCAACAATTAAGACATATACACCATGATCGATCTTTCTTAGGTACCAATAGAACAGGAACAACACATGGACTAAGGGATTCGCGAACATAACCTGTGTCGAGTAGGTCTTGTGTACTTGATGCTTAATCTCCCTTGTCTCCTCCGGATTGGTATGCTATGGCACACGGTTAGGCAGCGAGGCACCGGAAATTAGATCAATTTCATGCTCAATCACTTGAATAGGTGGTAACCCCGGTGGTACGTCTTCAGCAAAGACGTCAGCGAACTCTTGCAAAATGTTAGTGATAGTAGGAGGCAAAGAGGGAGGCAAATCCTCAAATGAAAACAAGGCCTCTTTACATATGAAGGCATAGCAAATTGAAGTACTAGCATCCAAATCAGAAGTATTAGACTTACTTGCAAGCAAACATATACCTCTCAATTTTATTTCATTAGAAGGCCTTGGATCAGATTTGCTTGTAGTTTTGTGTTGCTCAAATTCTTTAGCTACAAGATAATTTTCATTGTGGTTTGTTCTTGATTCTTAGCTCTACTAGATTTAGCGAGATCATGTTTTAAAATTTGTTCAAGAGTCATAGGAACTAATGTAATCTTTTTATCCTTATGTACAAGAGCATATTGATTAGTCTTCTAATGATGCACATAATCTCTATCATATTTCCATGGTCTACCAAGTAACATTGAATATTATTGCATAGGTACCACATCACAATCAATATACTGTTCTTGTTACCTTTAGCTTGCTGCTATTTTTGAACTATTAGATGTAGTAGGTGAAAGAGCATCTAGGCCCCTAAATGGTTTTGATGGTTAATGGTAACTCAACTGGGATCTAATAGTTACCTTGACTGTTAATAGGAAAGTTAGGTTCCAGGAAGAATGATTCATCCAGGAAGTATGACCACCAAAAATGTACAAGGATGGTTACTCGGGTCAAGGAAATAGCTGTGCTAGGCAGCTGTGCCACAGCTGTGAAGAAGCCGGTGTTGTGCTAGGAGTAGCAAGCAAGGTGATGGTTCCTTGATGCGTCAAGAGCCTTGACTACAGTTGGTGGAAGCTGAAGCCTAGGTTTGCTAGTTTCTTTGAGTCCTTAGGTAACACCTATACTATCAAGAGGGATGAAGCTACAAGCTCATTTGGAAGTTCTTATGCTAAATGCTCAGAGTGTTGGACAGTGGCACTGATGCCTTGAGGTCAGTGGTCCTGTAGCAACAGTTTTGCACAAGTGTGAAACTGCGTTGTGCTAGTTTCCTAAAACCCTAGAGCCATAGTTACCTGTGTGGCACAGCTGTGTCACCGGTGAACAACCACTCTATGACTCAGGTACACCTCTGTGCCAGGGGAGAGCTTGAAAATGCTTAGGGAACTGCACTGCAATGGTTTGTTTGCTGAGTCAGAAAACTGTTGGAGGTTCTCTCCTGTTAAGCATCAGAGTTTGTTGTGTGCGCTAAGGGCATGTAATGTGCCAAGGCCGGACTGAGTAGGGAGTCTACATCAGTTGGGATTTCACCAGTGTCAGCCACCAGTGACACAGGTGTCGGTCTGCCTGAAGCCTTGTTACCGTTGTGCATTGAGGTTAGCTGTGTCACCGGTGTGCCTGTCACTGCTGACTCACTTAATCGTACGTGGCATGAGTGTAACGGTCAGGTACCTGTGGACCCTATATATAGGGGACCAGGGGAGGTCTTGGACCTCAACCTTTGCTCAACCGTTGCAACCCTTGTTTGTCTTTCATCCTTAGCGAACCTCTCCTCCAGAACAGAACCAAATCTTCATGTGAGCGTTTCCTAGTTTCTGTACTGGAGAGTTAGAGCTTTGAGCAAGAGCAATTGGTTCCTCCAAGTGATTATTGTAGTGGATTCTATTACTCTTGGAGCGTCTACTCCTAGACAGGTGTAGGAGTCGACGGTGATCACTCAAGCTTGTGTGGGTTGGCCTGGACGTTTGTGAAGGTGATCTAAAGTCTACTTGCTGCAACCAAAAGGACTTCCACAAGCAAAACGAAGAGACCTGAAGACTCAGGTACTCGGAGAACAAGCACGTTTTAGTGCTGGCTATCTCTTAGGAGTAGCTTCTCCAACGGAGACGTACCTCTCTGGAAAGAGTGGAAACTTCGATGAAAAATCCCTTGTCTCCTTGTGTGATTGTATTGTGCACTTACTTGTCTGCATGCTTGTTTGACTCTCTGATATAGATATCTGATCTACCTATAATCTTTACTCTATGCCTGTGTTACCTAGCTGTGTCACAGTTGCTCTTTAGCTTATGTGCCATCTGTGCTAGCTACCTGTTTCACAGTCATATTTTATATCAGCCTGTTTAGAGTTTTTTTCACCTGTGTTAGCTACCTGTGTGACAGCTACGTGTTAATTTACATATCACTTACTACCTAACTAGTTTGTCTGTTACATAGCTAGTTGAACCTCTTTATCTGTTAAGGCTTATTCTTGCTTAAATTGAGTAGTTAACTTAAAATTGACTAGCCTCCTATTCACCCCCCCCCTCTAGTCAGCTCCTGCGATCCTTTCAATTGGTATCAGAGCAGGTTGCTCTTTGAATTGGCTTAACAGCCAGAGTTAAAGGATGTCGGGCTATGAGGGTAGAATTTCTATTTTTGATGGATCTAACTATACCTTCTGGAAAAGAAAGATGCAAATGCATCTTATCGCAATTGATCCAGATGTTTGGGAGGTTGTCAATTCAGGTTACAAGTTGGAGGACACCATAATGCCAAGCATCAATGACAAGAGAAACATCCAGAATAATGCAAGGGCTGCCACAACTATATTCATGGGCCTCCAAGAACATGATTTCAACAGAGTCAGCACCATGCCAAGAACAAAGCTATTGCTAGAGCTTATGTTGGTCAAGCTTGGGTGTCTGATGATTCAGGATCAGAGGAAGAATCTGAAGATGAAGGTGAAGTGGCTAGGATTGCCATCAGCATGACTGATGTGTCCAGCTGTCACACAGCCAAGTCACACAACTCCAAGATCAATGCCAAGGCTGATCAGTTGTCATCCATCTCTGCTCCTATCTGCCTTATGGCAAAAGGATCAAACGTACTTACTGAAGATGATTTTCCTGATTATGCTAAACTAATGGATATTTTGAAAAGAACAGATAAGGCCTACGAGAAGGAGAGGAAGGAGAACATATCCCTAAGGGATAAGCTTAGAGATCTCAGGGAGACTTGTGATGAGGTCATGGATGACAGGGAAAATCTCAGACTTGATCATGAGAACCTGGAGATTGCTCATGACAAGCTTAAGCTAGCTCATGAGCTTCTTCTCAAGGAGCATGAGGAGCTAAAGGTAAAGTATGCCAAGTGCATTGATGATACTAACGCTCATAACTCCTCTATTACTTCTGATATTACACCTTTGCCTGCTCCTGCTACTGTTGAAACATGCTTGAACTGTGCTATTCGTATAAATGTTTTAACTTCCAGAGGTGTTATGACTGATAATTCTAATGAGCCTTCAACCTCTATTGCAACTAACTCTGTGGATGCAATTGAGCACAATAAGCTCAAGGAGGAGCTTGAAGAGCTAAAAAGGCTCATGAGGAAAGGCCAATGCACTGCTAACATTGGCATGCAAAATTATCAGAAAATAAGAACTAAAATGTTCCAATGAAACAATGGCCTGAAGGGCCTTGGTTACACTCCTGTCTTAAATAAAGCTAAACTGCCTACTGTGACTAACCCATTACCTAAGAAAAATCTTGCAGCTAACTTTGTGCGACAGGCAAGTACAAATAACAACAACTTTGTTGGACATGAGCAGAAAAACAAGAATGTTGTGAACATTCCATCTAACCCATCTTATGTTCTGCAAAAGGATAGGAGAGGCAAGACAGTGGCCAAATATGTTGGTCTCAAGCAACTAAGAAAATGGTCACCTGCCATCTGGGGATCTAAGGCTATTGTTGCCTGTGTCACACAGTTCACTAACCTCTTTGCCTAAGGTTGCAGGTGATAGTCAGCCTAAGAGGATTCATGTCATATCTTCCATAGATAAGGCTATGATCTCTAGGAACAAACTTGCTAATCCTATTACTGTTGTCTCTGCTTATGGTAAAGCTGCTAAAGGAACCAAACAAGTTTGGGTCCCTAAATTTCATAACTAAACTTGCAGGACACTGTCTCCAGTGGAACTGATTGGATTGTGGACAGTGGATGTACAAAACATATGACTGGAGGCAGAGAGGAGTTTGTAGAGATCACCAATGAAAATCGGCCCAGCAAACATGTGACCTATGCAGACAACTCCAAGGGAAAGGTAAATGGCACTGTTAAAGTTGCCATATCTGAACATCACTCCTTATCAAATGTTATGCTTATGGATCAGATAGGCTATAGTCTAATGTCTATGTCACAGCTGTGTGACACAGGTATGAAAGTCACTTTCTATCCTGATGAGGTTATAACCTCTAAATTATCTAATGATTCACAAGTGTTCAAAGGATGCAGGTTTGGAAAATTATATATTGTGAATTTCAATGAACAGCCTGCTGCAGCTCCATGGTGCCTCATGGCCAAGACCAGTGTTGGCTGGCTGTGGCATAGGCAGCTAGGACATGTGGGAATGAAGCTTCTCAATAAGCTGAGTAAATATGACTATGTCATAGGCTTCGAAAAAGTGAAGTTTGAGAAGGACAAGCCCTGCAGTTCATGTCAAGCCGGCAAACAAGTTGGAGCTGCCCATCGTCCCAAGACCATCATGACCAGCACTACTCCTTTTGAGCTCATACGCATTGACCTCGTTGGTCCTACAACATATGAGAGCTTGGGAGGTAACAAGTATGGCTTTATTATTGCAGATGACTTTTCTCGCTATACTTGGGTGTTCTTTTTGAAGGAGAAGAGATAGGTCTACAAGAAATTGAAGCATCTCATAGTCAGAGTTCAAAATGAGTGGAAGGTAAACATGGTCAAAGTCAGAAGTGATAATGGGAGTGAATTCAAGAATTCCAAGGTGGAGTCATTTCTGGACAAGCATGGAATCAAGCATGAGTTCTCAAGTCCATATGCTCCACAACAGAATGGAGTAGTGGAAAGAAAGAACAGGACTTTGATAGAGATGGCAAGAACACTTTTAGATAGTACAAGACTACACCAAGATTTTGGGCTGAAGCTGTCAACACTGCCTGCCACTCCATCAATAGGCTATATCTACATCCACTACTCAAGAAGACTCCTTATGAGCTGCTCACCAACTCCAAGCCAACTGTCTCACACTTCAGGGTATTTGGTTGTAAGTGCTACATTCTTAGAAAAGGCAAACGCCTCTCTAAGTTTGAAGTTAAATTTGATGTTGGTATTTTTCTTGGTTATTCCACTAACTCTCATGCCTATGGAGTTTTTAACAACTCCACAAAGGTAGTTGAAGAATCTATAGATGTGGACTTTGATGAATCTTATGGCTCCCAAGGAGAGCAAGTTGCTAATGATGTAGGGAGCAAGAACATTCTCAAGAAATCAACTGGTGAGATCAGACCTACTGTTAAGGAGGAACCTGCCTCACCAAGTGATAATGAACCACCTGCTCCATCACTGTGTGAAGACACTGGAGAGCAAGACTTTGTGTTCGGGTACAACCCAGCCAATGATCAACTGGATGCAGAGGACCTCTCTCAGCCAGCTATGTCACAGGAAGAACCAGCTGTGTCACAGGCAACACCAACAGCTGTGACATAGGTGGTTGACCCCGAACCCCTTGTTATCAGTAGGCTGCAGAAGGATCATCCTGTAGATCAAATCATTAGTGTCATTCATAGGGGAGTGACTACTCATTCTCGTATTGTAAATTTCTGTTAACATTACTCTTTTGTCTCCAGTGTTGAACCCAAGAATGTCAATGAAGCTCTCAAGGATGGATAAATGCCATGCATGAAGAACTGAACCAGTTTGAAAGAAATCAAGTCTGGTCCCTGGTGGAAAGGCCTCAAGACCACAATGTCATTGGAACAAAATGGGTCTTTAGGAACAAGCAAGATGCAAATGGACTGGTGGTGAGGAACAAGGCCAAATTAGTTGCTCAAGGTTTCACTCAAATTGAAGGTCTGGACTTTGGCGAAACTTTTGCACCTGTGGCAAGACTAGAAGCAATCAGAATTCTACTTGCTTATGCTGCACATCATAGCATCAAGCTATATCAATTGGATGTGAAGTCTGCCTTCTTGAATGGTAAACTTTCTGAATTATTCAATGTTGAGCAACCACCTAGTTTTGATGATGTAAAGAAACCCCACCATGTTTTCAAATTGCATAAAGCTCTTTATGGGCTCAAACAAGCAACTAGAGCATGGTATGATACACTGAAAGATTTTCTAATTCAAAATAGTTGCAAAATTGCACAACTCTTTTTACTAAGAGGAATGGAAAGGACTTATTTGTGTGCCAAATTTATGTCGATGACATAATATTTGGTAGTACTAACCGTTCAATGTGTGATGAGTTCGGCAAGATGATGACCAAGAGGTTTGAGATGTCCATGGATGGTGAGTTGAGGTACTTCCTAGGACTTCAAATCAAGCAACTCAAGAAAGGCACCTTCATCTCCCAAGAGAAGTTCACAAAGGACATCATCTCCAAGTTTGGCATGAAGGATGTAAAGCCTATCCACACCCCCATGCAAACAAATGGACATCTTGATCTAAACACTGAAGGTAACTCTGTAGATCAAAAGGAGTATAGGTCTATGATAGGCTCCTTGCTTTATCTTTGTGCATCTAGGCCAGATATCATGTTGAGTGTATGCATGTGTGCTAGATTCCAAGCTAACCCAAAGGACTGCCATAGAGTGGCAGTATGCAGGATTCTTAGATATTTGATTCAAACTTCAGGGTTTGGTTTGTGGTACCCCAAAGATGTAAATTTTGAGCTAGTTGGCTATTCTGATAGTGACTATGCAGGGTGTAAGGTTGATAGAAAAAGCACCTCAGGCACTTGTCAATTCCTAGGGCACTCCTTGGTGTCCTGGTCATCCAAGAAACAAAACTCAGTAGCCCTTTTGATACGGTGGCTCCCGATCTTCACGGATTGGATTGGATAACTAGGAAAGCCTAAATGGAAACCCACCCCAACAACAAACCCCAATGGGAAAGCTTTTGGGAACTAGGAACCAAATCAACAATCCTCTTGATTGAATGCCACGTTTACCACTCGGAGGCACGCGCAGATCCGTACAATCCACAAGGGAAAGCAAGGCCTATTGGTGGAACTCCAAACCTAGAGGGATTAACCTTAGATTAGGAGCAAAGCTCAACTATTAGTCTAAACAACAAGTCTAAAAACCCTAATTAGTAGGGGTACGGTATTTATAGGTTTAACCGTCCACTTAAGAGATACATGGGCCTTGGCCCGTTTTCTGTGTGCAGGCAGATCCGGACTGTCTGGATTTGGGCCGGACTGTCTGGGTTGGCCGGAGGGTCCGGGTTGCAGTCTGGGCTTTCCAGAGAAGATCCGGACCCTCATCCCACTACTATAGAACGGCCCATCCGAGACGGGGTGAAACAAGCATCCCAGACGGTTGGCCGCTCCGTCTGAAATTAGTGGTCTGTGATGACACAGGTCATCGCAGACAGGTGGGCTACCTGTCACACCCCGAATTTCCGGAACCTAGAAATTAGGGCCAACAAAAACTTTTTCGTCAATAATGTCAGCTGAAAATACACTTAATTAAAACTTTAGTTTGAATCATGATAAAGCTAAATACGAAACATGAAAACCCTTGTCTTTATCTATCTCCGTTTAGTCCAAACCATAATTCCTCGAACCCTCGGCCGACAACGCGGACAATTCCATTCAACCCCTGATTCCAGAAGTGATTACCTACTCCTGCATTCCCGCCACGACTGCACCCCGGCATTCATTCCCCTTTTTCCTAGCCGGAATAACCTAGACCGCAACTACGGCTAATCACCGCACGATACCTTGCTAACTTTAAGCGTATACCCGTCCAAAACTTTCTCCGAATACCATGCCCTTCTGCCACCTACTTCGCCACATCATATAATGAGCATGTGCAAATATATATTGCTTTTATATATGCACATATACGCAGAAACCTTCTCGACGAATCAGCAAAACCCTAAAACAAAAATCTAACTTTCCGATTTTGGTCAAAGTGCCATGACACCCTCCCAATCCCCGAAATCCACATATACCCCCTTCCCTTCGAAACCCTACCTCGACGGATACATGTTATACGAAAACCCTAATTGTCGCCCTCCTCGATGAATCGCTCGAAACCCTAAGTGGCAACGCATATGCCCCTACCCCAAATCAAAGGAGCTCTAATACGCTAAAATATCTTATATGCGGTATGTACCCTTCCCCATCTCGAAACTCTCAATCCCCGACCCAAACTCATTTCTTATTAATACTTTTCCCTTGATTAGAAACCCTAACGTTATCATTTTACGTGGTTCTAGCCCTCCAAAATATCCAGGAAGCATGCAATATCAATACTTATGAAAATATGAAATAGTCTAGTGCGATCCGGATCAATTATTTTCAAATGCACGCAAATTGCAATTTAGGGCATAATGGGCCAATGTACTACAACTCATAAGAACAATAACCAGTAAAAATTCCATAAAAATTTAGTAATGCATCTCCCTGAATTGTTGAATCCGTTCTAACCGCAAGACTCCTAGCTGGTGGGCTATTTTCTCTGAAGAGTTAGCAAAATATCCAGCGTGAGTAGTGCTACTATTCCTTGCTCCTCCCCGCTGTAAACTCTTTTGCAAACTCCACACCAGGACGTACCAACCGACAACTCAGTATCTCCCATGCCATGGGACTTGTCCCACATGGCAGCCTGTCATCTACTACCCCATTTGCTCTCCTTCTTCTTTCCTTCTTCACCCTGCCACCTAGCACTATTTCTCCTTGACACGGCATCACGGCTAGTACAAACAGCAGCAACTCCGGCCGCAAGACCCGCCGTGGGACTCGTCGTCCACCGCATCACCTTGTTTCCCGTGCCTAAAATCCCTATGCAGCTAACACCCAAGTCACGTCGCCTACCGCAGCTCAGCACTGCCCGAGTACTCCCCTATTCCTCAACAGCACTTACACTGTGTCCAGCTCTCTTCTTTTTCACCACAGCAAGCTCCGCTAGTCCCTATCGCAGACCTCCTTCCTCCCGTGACTCACTCGAGCATATCCTTGCTTCCCTCCTCCGCCAAGCTTCCGGCTCCCCGAGCACCTTTGAGCTCTACTTCGCCTCTAGTGTGCTTGGGATGAACTGCATCCAACTGAGCAATACCACCGGCGCACCCCCATCTGGCCGCCTCCAGCACCAGCTCCGGCCCAAACTGCCTCAACCACCGCACCGCCCTTCCCTCGCCGCCACCAAGCCCCTTGGCTCTGGCACTTCTGCTCGAGCCCCTCAACCTTCCCTCTGGATCCATATCCAAGGTAGCCAAGCTGCTACAGCTTCGCGCCGCCGGCCATGACTCCCGAGCGAGATCCCCAAGCCGCCGCATCAAGCAGCCATGACTTCCGCGCCGCCGGCCGAGACCCACTCCCGTCGCCCCTATTACTCCGCCCCGACTCCAGCCAGTCGGTCCTCCATGCCGGCCGCCGCGCTTCGGCTGGCCACCAGAGAGGTCCCGAGCGCCACCCGCTGGAGGAGTTTCCCCTCAGTCGCCGCGGCCGGTGGACCACCCGACCGCCGCCGCACCTCCCTCGAGCCACTAACTGGTGGACTCCCCCAAGCTAGCCGCCGCCGCCGTGACCTCCAACAGCGAGCCGCCACGATCCATCCCCTTTTTGCTTCCGTGCCACCGCCCCTCAATCCTTTTCCCTCGCCCCGAGCTCGGCCCGGCCAGGGGCTCCGCCGGGCCCAAACCTGAGCCGCCCGAACCCACTCAACATCGAGGCCGCCTGCACTGCCCTGGCCTTTTCTCACCACGCCGCAGTCGTGGTTAGCACCGCCGCCACTCGCCTTGAAGCCCATCTGCCGCCGCGAGGTCCCCTTGCCGCCGACAAGCTTCCCCAAGCCGACGTCGCCGCCGGCCGGATCCAAGCCGCCGCCGGGCTTCACTCCTTCCCCAGCTCCACTCGGCCCCATTGCCCGAGCTGCCGCCGTCGCCCAGATTCCCCTCTGCTTCCATCCCCATGCGCTGCCGTAGATCCACTCCTCTCCTTATCCGCCCTCACCACCGGCATGGCCACCGGAGCACGGACCAGCTGCACTCACCGATGCCACTCTGGTTTTAGCTCGGGCACCGCCGACCACAAACCGCCGGCGACCAAGCTTCCTCCTCTACCCGGGTACCACCGTCTGCCATCAACTCCAGCCACCTACACCGCGCACTCATCCATCACCAGCGAACGGCGCAGCCCCATCCAGTCCACAGACTCCATTTCCCTCTCAAATTTCCGCTTGCTTCTAATGTGTGCTTAGTACTTAAGCTACCGATGCAAGCACTAGGTCGTGGGCCCAAGTGACAGCTCCTGTTGAACCAGTAAGAAACCCTAACCGCCCACCTAATCGCAAACCTAGTACGGTTATTACCATTTGATGTTAACCTCGCCGACATCGCTCTATTATTAGTAAACCGGTCCCTGCGCTACTCGATCGGTTCAGGGAGTGTTTGGCCGGTCTACCATTAGCTTGTTCCAGGTCTGGATCCACAAAAAAAATACTCTCTATCCCTTGGTTCAAACCAAATTCAAAATATACATTTAAGTTTAAATAACGGAGGAGAGCTTATTTATAGCTATCCTTGCAATATAATTTCCAGAGATAAACTTGTAACTATATAGATCCCCGGAGGACCCAAAAATTGTTAATCATCCCCACGAATATGCTAATACTCAATTCCGTTCATCTTAAAAGCAAGGGAGGATGAAGGTTTTCCATTAGGCAAGTGATTTATGCATGTTCTTCACATATCTAAGATATGTCCAGGATTTCGCTTATGTTTATCCAGACCACTAATCGACATATGATGTAAGACAAAAGTTCAAAAGGGGAAATAGATAGATCCTAGTTGTTAGTGACCAAGTTTCAGAATATGAGGGACATGAAAATAAATATTGGCCAAAACTTGCGGGATCTTTGTAACCTAAAGGGAATAGACAATCCAGCTGATCCTTGGAAAGAGCCTAGTAAACCTGAATCCTCTTTGTACATAGGAGGCATCGTTTCATGCGTCAAAAGAGTACCCCAGACCTTAAATGAGGTCCAAGATCTTAGACATGTATTTCCAACTCGTTGCCCCTGTCTGGTATCTTCTGGAGCTAAACCATAGAACTAACCAAATTATTTAAAACCCTAAAGGCTAAAATGAGTGCACACTCCCCAGAAACCCTTATTCATATGAAAGGAGTTCTTTGAACATTAAAGCCCAGGGCGCACAATTTTTGAGCTCACCGGGTGTATGTGTGATTCTCATTTGGCTCTTCCTCGCATTATTATTTATTCGTTGTTTTTCGGCGTGTAGTTGTGACGATACGACGAATTGTGAGGAGGAATCTGAGGAGCCGCCGAATCAAATTCGAGACCGAGACCCGGCCAATATTGTCAGGCAAGCATTCCCACCTTGACCATGTCGAATCCTATATTTGCAAATTATTATTATTTTGTTTGCGAACGTGCATGCTATGTGTTACCGCCAATATTTTATGTAGAGTAGATACACCCAGTAGTTGCAGTAGCCCAGGTGCGTACATCCTATCCTTGTAGCCCTAGTATTAATTGTCGATCATTGGAGTATCGGCAAAGTAATTAAGGTTATAGGCGTTAGCCCTGCTTAGAAATTAAAAATCGTTTGAATCGAGTTACTTTACAACCCTTCGGGATTTGGGAATAAAACCCTCGGACCGGCAGTGCCGTCCGGGGTGATGATTTGGAAATGGTTGTTTCCGAAACTCTAAGTGAAAAGAATGGAGATGGCTTTTGATTCGGGCAAGAAATGTAAGGGTGTATGGGTGATGTTGGAGTAGCCGGAAGCTACATGGATGCTGTGTGATGGAATGGAGTCTTGCTCGAATCGCTTAAGGACCGAACCTAAGTGCCGCTAAACCGGTTCCATACCGTACGTCCACATGACCTTTATGGGAAGGTCCTGGTGTATTAGCCCGGCAAGTGTTAGAGTTTGGACCCGTGGGAAGTATGGAGTTGTGCTAGTGAGATTGATATCTCTAGAGGGGCTCCACATGGAATGTGGGTAGAGCTCCGACACAGAGATGAGTCCACTCCGGATTGTGGTGTCAGGCTGCCTGGGCACAAACGGAGTTGGGTAGATCTCATCTAGCGGGTTCAACTTTGACATGGAAGCGGGTGAAAACCTTGTTGTAATATCCCTGTCAGTACACGACGCGCAGTGTGCCCAGGGTGACTTACATCTTGTGGGTAAAGCCGTACCACCTCTGCAGAAGGTTAAAAACTATTCGAATAGCCGTGTCCTCGGTCATGGACATGAACTGGTAAGGCCACACATTGGTTAGACCAAGTTTGTTTGCGAAAGCTGGGAAATGGGATTAAGGACGTGGGCATGACGTGTCCACAGTGTGCAATTAAGGCCATGTTGCGGTGGCAAGGAATTGCAGGTGAAAGATCTCCGGCCGTATTGGTCGGGTGGTGAAGGACCATACGGGCCGATACTGAAAAACCTAGGTGCCGGTTAGATGGAGCTTTCGATTGGCGGATGGAGCTATCCAAGGATAGATGGAGCCCCATCGATAGGTGGAGCTAATGGCATTAGGAAGTTAGCGGAGTAGTGGTGACTACTCCATGTGTTGAGATGAATTGGAATCTTTATAGTACCGTGAAGTTTTTCAGAAATGCTTTTGAATCTAATATTCATATTTACATTGGAAAACTTACATTTTCGCATAACTTGCACCTTAGTTTAGAGCTATTCTTTGATCTATTCCCTGCATGAAATATAGCCATATATTTCCTCCGTGGGAAAAGCTTGCGAGTACATTCAATGTACTCACCTGGCTTGTTGATTTGGCCAGACGAAGAAGACGTCCATTCAGAAGAAGCAATTACGATCGCGAAAGTTAGGGCGTAACCCCAGTCAGTTGCCTGTCGGGTATGGCATACTGAGGGGCCACAACTCCGCTGGATTTCCGCTGCAGATTTCTAGCCGTCGGGCTACAGGTATCAGATTATCGACCTTGACGGTCTATTTAAGTGTTTGCGCATGTATGTCGATGATATACAGGTTAACTCGTGTGTATCGGCTACTGATCCAGGGACCGGTACAGTGATCACGAGGTAGTTCCCGGCCTTAAAACCGGGGGCGCCACACTACCCGTCTGTGATAACCATTCATCCCAGACAGGTCGACTCAACCACTCGTCTGTGATAACCATTCATCCCAGACGGGTCGACTCAACCACCTGTCTGCGATAACCATTCATCCCAGACGGGTAATATCTCTGACCCGTCTTGGATGACTGCTATCACAGACGGGTTTAACTGTTGACCCGTCTAGGATGGGTGTGTACAGAGGGCATAACACTGCCTGTTGTGTGGCTAGCCTCAGGAATTGCTAGCCATGCCCTCTGAAACAGCAGATATATATTGCACAGAATATTCACATATTTAACACAGATACAGATAGCTATATTCACAGACAGTGATACACTGAAACAATCACATACTTGGACATGATATATACATTCACAATTGCTAGCTAGATATATTCACAATTGCTAGCTAGAAATGAGTCACACCGTTAGAATTGAGAGCTCGCTGCCAACAATCGCATACTTCAATGTTTAAAAGGAAAGTTGCAAGAGAGTGCTAAGTACATAGATGAAAGACAATGCTACTCTGCTAAGCTGCCACCATAGAACTCGCCATCGGGATTGATGATTTGTGTATTGATGAAGAAGGCAAAAATCCCTCGAATGCGCTTGAGTTGAGTTTCATCAATTGTGGTATTTTCAATCTTCCACCCCTGTTGTTGTCATAAAATCAGTAAAGACTACAAAATTACAAAATGTAAACAAACTCAAAATAATGCTTGCATTTGGGTAGACCTCCTCATCTAGTTTTCGCTTAACGAAATCTGCGATAGCCTCCATGTGGTAACAAATGTAGAATCCACATAGGTTTGTCACCTTGGGTTGTTCTTTGCACTAAAACAACAAACAAATATACGTTAGCTAAGAAGAATCTATTATGAAGCATGTCAATATGCTATATTAACATAGTAATGGATATATATGTACCAGAAAGTCAAATTTATGTCACAACTTGGACCCTTTGCCACTTCTCCCTCCACGAGCTTTGTAATCGATGAATGCCTAGTCAAGTACGTCATGAATCGGCCCAAAGTCACGTGAAGGATCTCGCGAGGAATCAAGGTATATAACCCTGTTCCATTTTGGTACAAGTACAACCAAAACCCAATTGTAGCTGCATATATATAGACGTACTACCAAATCAGCTTTGTGATATATGCATAATGGTGAAATTATAAGTATTGGATGTGATGCAACACTTACCCTGGGTTGAAGGGAAATACGATGTACTCTTTATCCTTTTGGGACAATATTGCATGCTTAACATACTCCAGAACTTGCTCTTTGTTGTCTCTAATATTTCTCCAAGTCACCCTTGCCGGGTCAATGAACCGATAGGTTCCTTGTTAAGTCTGGCTTCAGTGTGCATGTATCTATGCAAAATGGGAAATCATGTCATGGCTTAATGAAGTTGCATAGGTATGGAGAAAACTGATGGACTGAGAAGTTGTAGACTTACAATGTCCAGCATCTCAACAGGTTCTGCTCCAGGGTGTCGAGGTTGAAGAGTTCGAATAGGTCTTCAAAGTACACGTAGAACAACTCGCCCATGTCCTGGTGAAAAAGGTGTTCCTCCTTGAAAGCGACTTTGAGGCATTGTGGCATGGTTTGGCCAGGCTGTAGGTTGTTCGTTGCCGTCATATACCAATCATGCAACCTCTGACATGCCATTGAGTTTGATATGTCCTATGGCGTGACGAAGACTTGTCCATTCACAAATCGACGAGCCATCGATTCTGTCCGGATCAAACCCAAGTTCTTCCACTATCGCTAGTGCCTTCGATTTTTTGCTGCCCTTGGAAGTCTTGGGGGCACTACTACGACTCCTGCCCTTGCCGGTATTGCTAGTCCCCTTAGCATGAGTGTGCTTCACCGGTGAAGGAACTAGTCTCATCTGTAGCACCTCCGTAGTCCCTATGGAGGTAGCGGGTGCTGGCTCTGCCGGCTTGACCAGAGATGAAGCTGGGTTATCAGCCCGTTGCGCTGCCGCTACTAGCTCCATCGAGGTAGGGTTAACTTTGGGTATCCTAGCTGACTCAGCGTGTGATGTACTCTGAGAGGCAGGCCAGACTAATAATTTGATGTCCCTCTTTGGCCACTGGACACTACTGCAGAAAGGGCCTCTACTGACGGGCCGGAAACCCCCTCCACTGACGGCCCGGGGGCCCGTCAGCCTGGGAATGTCAGTGGAGGGGTGCCCTCCACTGACGGGTGGCCTGACCGTCAGTAGTGCTTATTACTACTGACGGTCACATACCGCCCATCAGAGGAGACCCCTCGTGGGAGGCGCCTGGAGGTGTCACCACTGACGGGCTCCCTTTTAGTGACGTCAGTGGTTGCACCTTTTCACTGACGGGCGTTCTATAAGTGCCCGTCAGTAGAGGTCTTGTGATACCTCACAATAACAGTTAATTATTCATAATCACAAGCTATAGCAATTACATTATTCATAATCATAGGCTATAGCAATTATTTACTTTTCACAAATTTCAGAATGGGTCATCGGCATTTAGTCACATGTCAGAACTCATAATCACGTAGTCAAATCTCATAATCACATAACACATTCGTAATCACACATAACAGTTGACATAACACATTCGTAATCACATAACACTTCACCTCTAATCCATTGATCACAAGTATGAAACAACTATTCTTCAATTTTAAAAACAACTAATCTATTGATTCTCGCTTAAGTTTGGCTTTGGAAATTGGGGGCCGGCGTAGAATTCACCCATTGGATTGAGAACTTCAAGGTTGATGACTTTGGCAAAGACTCTTTGGATGCGGGCAAAGTCCTGACGCTAGTTGTACAAGTGATTTTCCAGCTCACTCTAAGCCTTCAGTTCTTTCATATCTTTCCAATGCTTGTTCTTGTACCGGACAAAGCAGTCCATATGGGCACAGGTGTAGTACCCACATGTCACGCTATTTTCGGGCTGAACTCTGCAAGGGAACTTGTAATGGTGTACCATTCTTGTCGCTTTTGAAGGTATTCTACTATGTCCCGAGAACTTGGCTTTGAAAAAAGCTGTATCCAAAATATTAGTGATATTGCTGAAGTCCGATCTCTTTTTCTCATCGGAGTCAAAGTAAAATGCCTTGGCCCAGCTTGGAATAATCACAATGAGGACCCAGTGGTCGCTATGTAAATGTGAACAAATGAACGTAAGCAGGCGGAGATACATACGTAAAAAACAAAAAAATTCCCACGGTGCTAAGTTAAGGACTTACGGAAGGTTGTAGGGGGCTAGTAGGTACTCCTTGTCCTTATGAATGACGAACGCATGTGTAAAGTATTCTTCCAGAAAGACTCGACCGTCCGGGGTCGCAGCATAGCCTTCGTTCATGCATATCGGATCGATTATTCCAATATTGGACTCGCGTAGACGTCTGCACTCTTGGGCTTGGTAGAGAGCCCATAGCCTGACCATCATGGTGTTGAGCCTATAGAGGTTGTACATGTTGAAGAGATCCTCAAAGTTGATGTCGAAGGTGTCCTGGTCATTCTCCATGAAGAAGTTGTAATCTCTTGGCACCTTGACCTTCCAATATTGGCAAAATGTTTGCGGATCTCTGGACATCTTTAGGTAATCTTCATGCAGCGCCTTCATGTCCTCCGAAAGATTGTCCAACTCATCATGCGGGAGCAAGTCTTGACCTGGATAGAAAACATCTTGCCAGAGACCCATGCTTCGTGTAGATAATTTGGATGATGATGTTGAGAAGGATAAGGATTTCTTCATCTGCTTTTGCTCCTTCCTTTCCTTCTCGCCAGTGCTGGCCCGTCTCTTTTTTCCTTTCTTCCTCCTGTGTAGCGGCTCAGGACTCTTGCCTGCCGCCATCACTACTTCCAGTGTTCCGGCTAGTGTGGCGGGAGAAAAAAATCTTCCCTCTGGGTTGATCCAGCGGGTCGCATTGAGCCTCGGAGCGCCTTTCCAGTGGATCGTTGTTGGGTTCCTCCGGCGCCTCTAGGGACTGCAAAACCGGCTCCATGCACTGGTCCCCGGCAAGATGGTCTTCCAGGTCTTTAAACAACGGAGGCGTTTGGCTGAGTCCCAGCGGAGATCGTCCGACTGATGGAGAGGGGGTCATGCGAGGAGAGGGGGCCGTGTGAGGAGAGCCCACCGCAGATAAAATAATTTGGCACTTCGGCCACTGGATGAAGTAGTTCTTGCACTACCCTAGCTTGGTCAGTTCCGCTTCAGGGGGACTAGGACTAACACATCACTGTAGTCGTTTAAGGACGACGTCCACCTGCACCTACGCATGGTGCTCTCGCATAGGAACACAGTGCATGATTGCCCCCTCCAGCGTTGGGAAAATCTGGCCGTGGTCAACCTTGACCTTCATGCCAGGAATTTGCACCGTGAGTGTGCATCTAGTGGCTTCCTGCGAAACAGAGGATAGATGTGCCGTCCTCATTGGAGTCAGGACAATGCAATCATGATTTACTATAATGACTCGTTTAGCGGACGAAACTTACGGTGATGCTGTCGATGGGATTGTGCGAGTCGGGGCTGCCGTCTGAGGTGGATGCACAGTTACTCCATCCAGACAGCTGGTTCACGAGAAGCATGGTCGGACTGCCTTGCACTGCGAGCACTTGCATACGTACCCATGTCTGCTCGGCAATCTCCCACATCTGCTCCCACAAATTTTCCATGTACTCCTTACTGTCTCTCCTTGGGCGGCGCCGACCCTCGGGATTTCGGGTAAATACTTTGTCCCATTTAACGCCATCCCCGACGCCTACTACACAGCCCCGATGCTCCGGTTTCTATCGAGCCTTCGCCAGATCATCGTTCCACCTCGGGAAGCTCGTGACGGAGTCCTGTGAGCTTCTAGCTGCTGGCTCAGTTCTGTCTGTAAGTTATATTACTTGATGAGAAGATAGCGTATTTGGATGCAACGTAATTAAGTAAGAAAAGAAACTGAGTTGAGACGTTACCAGCCGGTTGGCCACCTCCTGGAGTTCCTCAGACTCTATAATTGGTGACCCCGTCACAGGGTCAGAGCTTGTGTGCGCCCTCATGTACTCCCTGGCGCGTGGCTCCCGGAGATGCCCGAAAGGAGGTGCTTTCCCAGCCGTGGCTAGTTTGGCGTCCTCTCTGGCCCACTTTGGTCTCTTCCCTAGGTATCCACGGCTGCCGAGCTTGTAGTCTAATGTGTTCTTGGAGCATAGCTCCTTCCCCCAACGACTCCTCTCCTGGAATTCTGGACTCCTTATTTGAGCAACGAATTGCTCCCAGTCTTCCTTTTGTATCTTCGACCATCTTTTACTAATTTCAGTATCCCAATCGTCGTCCATGACTTTCTGTGCGTCGTATCGCCAAGTCTTCAGAGCCCTAGCCATGATGCGAAGGGCTTGCGCTTCGACTCTGTCCTTGTCGGCGGCAGGAATTTGGTACTTGTCCCAAAGTTTCCTCAAGAGAGCATCTCTGGTCGACCTAGACAAATGGCTAAACTCTTTGCATGTGATCTTAACTTGTTCGCGGACTATGCACCGCAGGCGTTGCTAAAGGTCCGGGCGGCCTTATGTGGACTCGCTGGAACGTCTTTCACATCATCGACTCGAGTGATGATATATGTCTTGTCCGGCAACTGGTTGTCTTTTCTCCTTTTCTGAGACCTGGTCGGGGCCGTAGGTGCTACTTCCTCCTTAGACGCCTCATCCTCATCAGAACCTGACTCGGAACCAGAGTCATCGTTGGAGGAGCTGGACTCCGAGGCAGGTTGCTCTTGGCCAGCTGTGACGGCCGCCTCGGGGGCATGTTCCCTAGCCGGCTTGGAAGCAGGCTCCTTGGCCGGCTCGGAGGCAGCTTGCTTGGGTGCCTCCAGGGTCAGGGTGTCGATCGGTGCTGCCACGTCGAGGGGGGCCATGCTGTCATCAACGGGCTCTTGTTCTCGGGTTGGCGACCCAGCGGGAGTAGTACTGGCAGCCATTTTAGAACTGAGATGAATTCTTTGTGCTCTGTATTGTTCTTAATCAGCAAGTATTGATCTTATCCTAAACACAGCAATCCCGTCGATTAGACATTTACTTAGATAACGGAAGAGTTTATTTCCTTGATACCATATCAAAACAATGCAAACACAAAGAGTATCTCCCAACCTCTATATTAGTCATGCACATAGCCAAAGATTCTTAAAAGCAAAGAAATAATCCATCCCAACACCTGTCATACATATACAATAATTCCAGCATATATACACCAAAATTTCAGCATTCTCAATCTCAGCATATGATATACAAATATCTCAAGCTTTCTCAATCTCAGCATCCTTAGTAGCTTTACTCCTTTTAGTAGGGCGCTTATCAATAGCTTCTGGCTCGGAGTCCGGGTCATTGAATTGGTCATAGTCCTCTTCGTCAACTACACCATCGACTCCGACAATACTCCTTTTCCCTTTTCTAACGACATGACGCTTCTTTGCCTTTGGGTCTTTTATGTAGAAGACTTGCGAGATCTGTTTAGCTAATACCCATGGCTCATCTTTGGCACTGATTGCTTTGACTTGTGTTGAGTCAATAGATGTCGGGGGAGGTAAAGTCACAGTAGTGAATTTGTCATCGTCGCTATGGACATTTTTCGCCCATCTGACACGAAACATGGGGATCTTTGTGTCGGTGTAGTCCAGTTCCCAAATCTCTTCGATAACACCGTAGTATATATCCTTACGGTTACCGGTTTTAGCCTCCATCATCACCCCACTGTTCTGATACGTACTTTTCCTGTCTTGAGCCTCTGTATAGAATGTGTATCCGTTGATGTCATATGCTTGAAATGTCAGGACCTTGCTCGCAGGTCCTTGTGACAACATTTTGACCGTCTCTTCTTCATCATTTGTCGAAGGCCTTTCATACCAGTAGTTCTTTAGCTAGTTTGTGAACTTTGCATTGTGCTCTTTCGAGAGCCATGCTTCTCCCTTTTTCGGGCTTTCTTTTTTACCTTTACCATGTGCATCCAAAGATAGGGATGCACCACAGTCAGGTATTGCAACACCACGAGATGTGCTCTGTCGTAGTCACCTGATCTATTCGGTACTAAATTATAGACATGTAAAGCCTTTTGTCTGCGTGCATGGCCTTCACCATCGAGCCTTTCCGTGTGGCGCGAAACAAGAACACTGATAGACGTTTGATCAGCCAAGTAATCCGTGCAGAACTCGACACACTCTTCGGCAACATAGCCTTGGATGATGCTACCTTCCGGTTGTGACCTGTTACGAATGTAGCACTTCACAACCCCATTGTACCTTTCCAAGGGGTACATGTTGTGTAGGAACACGGGACCTAGGTCCAGTATGTCCGGGACGATATGGATCATGAGATGTACCATGGTATCGAAGAATGCTAGAGATCTCAAGTTCGCATAGTACGACAATGATCTCCTCCTGTAGTTTATGGCAACGTGAAACCGAGATCGACTTCTGAGATATCGTGTTGAAAAAGTTACAAAGATTCAAGATTGTCTTGTGGACCTCTGGCTCCATCAGACCTCTAATTGCAACAGGAAGTATTTGCGTGATCATCACATGAAAATCATGAGACTTCATACCAACTACTCGGCGAGTCTTCATGTCAACTATTCTCCCGATGTTTGCCGAGTAACCAGAAGAAACTTTGACACCTTGTAGGCACTCCAAAAAGCTAATGATCTCTTTTTTGCTCAGGGTGTAACAAGCAGCGGGACAGTCCGTCTTGATTCTGACTACACCCGTGCCCAACTTGGTCGTTTGCTTGGTTGCCCACAGCCTCTTTATACCCAAGAATTCTATGTCAGCTCGTGCCTTCGGTCCATCTTTTGTCTTGTCTAACATGTTGAGCAGGATACCAAGCAAGCTGTCGCACACATTTTTCTTAACATGCATGACATCTATGCTGTGACGTGTGCTTAGAAATCTCCAGTAAGGCAAATCCCAAAACACGGATTTCCTTTTCCAGATGCCGTCCTGTATGGGAACATACGGTTGTGTCTTACACGATGTAACAGGGGGCATTGTGTTCATGGTGTCATAGATTTCTACACCTGTCTTCTCCCGGGGTGCCGAACAGATCTCAACAGTATTATCAAATAATTCCTTCTCTTGCCTCCATGGGTCATCCTGTTTCAGCCACCTTCGGTGGCCCATGAACACGATTTTTTTAGAGCCCTTTAAGTGTAAACTTGTTGTAAACTCTAAACACTTAACACATCCTTTGTATCCATGAACACACTGGTAGGATTGATATCCGTACGCGGGATAGTCTTGGACCGTCGTGAACAACAGTGCTTTCAAATTGAAATATTCTTCTTGGTTAGCGTCCCAGACCTGGGCCCCTGGTTCCCATAGTGTAGCTAGTTCTTCGAACAACAGCTGTTGATACACGTTTAGATCGTTCCCAGGTTGCTTCGGCCCTTGAATGAGAATAGAGAGGTGTATATACTTTCGCTTCATGCACAGCCATGGAGAAAGGTTGTACATCCATAGAACCACGGGCCAAGTGCTATGTCTGCTGCTCATGTTGCCGAATGGATTGATTCCGTCCGTACTCATACCGAACCTAATATTCCTCGGATCTTTTCCGAAATCATCGTACTGGGCGTCGATTGCCCACCACTATGAAGCATCGGCAGGGTGTCTCATCACGCTATCATTAGTTTTTCGCCCCTTGGCGTGCCAATGTATCAGCTTTGCCTCCTTCTTGTTAGCAAATAAATGCTTCAAACGGGGAAGGACTAGAAGATACCATACAACCTTTGCCAGAGTGCCACTCATCACTAGGTCCTCATCATTGGCTTGGTTTCTACCCCGCTTGAATCTGGATGTGTTGCACATAGGACACTTGTACAGCTTCTCGTGCTCCTTGCGGTAAATAAAGCAGTCATTCGGACACGCATGGAACCTCTGCACGTCCAATCCAAGAGGGCAGACAACCTTCTTTGCTTCATCGGTGCTCGTAGGCAACAAGTTGTTTTTGGAAAAACTTTTGCAAGATAAGCCAATGTCTCATCGAAGCCTTCGTGTGGACAATTATGGGCTGCCTTGATCCTTAGAAGTTCCAGCGTGACCGACAGACGCGTGTGCTCTGGATCGGAACCAGTATACAACGGGGTTTGCGAGTCTTCAACTAGTCCCGTGAACTTAGCAGCCTCTCCTTCATCCCCAGGATCTGTCACCACCTGCTCCACCATGTGAACATCCTGCACCATATCAGCCAAATTGTTCCCCGTTTCTTCTTCGGCGTCAGGTTCGAAACTCCCCTCATCTTCTTCATCCTCTCCGTCTTTGGCGTCCTGCTGTAACACTTGATCTTCCTCCTCCTCACCGTGACATATCCAACGTGTATAACCTAACATGAAACCCTTAAGTGCCAGGTGTACCGTCACCCTCCCTCTTGTATCGAACATTACCAAATTTTTGCAATCGCGACACGGACAACAAATCTTCGTGCCACCTTTTCTCCTCATATCTCACTCGGCGACATCAAGAAACTCATTCAAAGCCATAGCCCAACTCTCTGTCGCCTGGTTCTCGTACATCCAACTGCGATCCATCGATCGATCCCTATGACACGAGATGGTCGGCAATCACATCAAATACATATACAAGATGAAAAGAACACTTTTGTATCTCATTCATCCAAAGAGAGCATTATTACCGATCTTTTCGGTGAGGGAATGGAACTCTGGGGAGGAAAGAGAGATCTATGGAGAGAGTGAGAGGAGGAGGGAGAGATGAGAGATCTTGTTGGGTTGGAGAGAGAGAGATCTAGAAATAGGTGGAGGAAAGGGAGGGTTTGGGGAGGAAGAGAGATTTAGATCTAGAGAGATCTTGTTGAGTTTGGGGAGGAAGAAAGAAGGGAGAGGAGGAGGGTTGGGGAGAGGGGAGTGTTTGTGGGTTTGTTGAGTTTGGGGAGGAAGAAAAGAGGGAGAGCAGGAGGGTTGGGGAGAGGGGAGTGTTTGCGCATGGGGGGTGGCGGCGGCGGCGGCGGCGCTCGCTGCTGGCCAGTGGGCGCACGAGCACTGGCTAGCAGCGAGCGCCGCCTCTAGTTTTATATAGCCAGATTACCACTGACGGGCACACGAATAGAGCCCATCAATGGTTCACCCACCTGCCCAGTCAGCCCTGGAGGTATCACCACTGACGGACGGAAACAGCGCCTATCAGTGGAGACCACATCTCCACTGACGGGCTCATAAGTCCTGCCTGTCAGTGGAGACAACCCATCATCTATGGCACCCTGGTTGCATCTCAACTGACGGTCGGCTTAGTGGCCCGTCAGTGGAGGTCCTCCCTTCTGGCCTGCCAGTCGCCTCTACTAACGAGCCGCTAGGTGCCCGTCAGCGGTGATCCCCTCCAACGACGGTCCGGTGTGTGCCCGTCAATGGAGGGGGGTCAGCAGAGGGTCAATCTGCAGTAGTGCCTTCACGATGATCATTGCAGTAGTATGACCCAGCTCCCTCCATGGTTTCAGCCTCGAAACTCAAATCTTCGGAATAATTCTTGGTGAATTCGTTGTAATCATCCTAGTCAACAACATTGTCGACTCCTATAATGCTTCTTTTTCCATTTCTAATGACATGCCGCCTCTTGCTTGACGGATCGATCATATAGAATAACTGATGAACATGCTTCGCGAGTACGAATGGTTCAGTACCATAGCCAACACGGCTCAGGTCAACAGTAGTCACATCGTATTCGTCGGTCTTAATGTGCGAGAGGTGGGCCCAACGACACCAAAATATTGGGATTTTGAACTTCAAGTAATCGAGCTCCCAAATCTCCTCGATGAACCCATAGTAACAATGCTTAAGACCAATGGAATCGAAAGCATCGACCCGCATTTTCTTTGCATGTTCAGGATTTGCAAACAGACGCTTCAAGCGAGGAATGATAGGAAGATACCATATAACCTTGGCCAGAATGCCGTTCATCTCCTCATTGCTCTTGATGTCATCGTCCGTAGCATTGTTGCGCTTCTTGTATCAGGAAGTCTTACAAACCGGACATACATGTAGATTCTCGTACTCTTTACAGAAGAGGATGCAGTCATTTTTGCAAGCATGTATTCTTTGTACATCCATTCCTAGCGGACAAAGAATCTTCTTAGCTTTGTATGTGCTTTTTGGCAACTCGTTCCCATCGGGAAGCATGTCTGCCAAGAGTTGTAAAAGTGCAGTAAAGCTTTTGTCAGACCAACCTCCACTTGCCTTCAATTTGAGCAGTTCCAGAACAGCTGATAGCCGAGTATATTTCGCCTTGCAACCATGGTACAATTGTCTCTCTGAGTCCTCCATTAGACCCAGAAATTTGTCATATTGCCTGCCACCAAGGTCATTACCTTCAGCATCATGCAGCATTTGCTCGAGATCATTGTTATTGGTATGCATCTAGGCATCCTCTTCATCAGACTCAGAATCAACATCAGCCTCCAGATTCAACTCTTCGCCACTCATTCCTTCATCGCTCCCCTCCATGTGTTCGCCATGATGGATCCAATTTGTATAACCAGCTACGAATCCCCTACGGATCAAATGATCTTGTAACTAGGCCGTGTTCTCCAACATCTTCTCATTCTTGCAGTCATAGCATGGACAACACATATGACTAGACTTCCTACTCGACATATCATCCTCAGCACTCTTAAAAATTCATTCACGCCACTGATATACTCAAGGCTCACACAGTTCACATCATACATCCATCTTCGATGCATCAGCACTATGACATACAAATAAACATATGTTGACTAATTAATTATCTATGTGATTCAAAATAAAAATTAAACTCATTGCCCTCTCTCGCTTGTCCAATTATGCGCAAAACCATCCAAGCTAGAGCCATCCAAGCATGCGTATATATTACATCTAAACCACAATTAATAAACCATCCATCCATGCCTATACATCTATTAAACCAAAATTATCTTCTAATAGAACATAATTGCACTAGATCTAGGGCTAGAGAGCAATTAAACTAACTAAATAATCAAATCTACTAACCTATTGCCATACCAAATCAATTATCTCCTTCCAATATTCTTCTCCTCCCCCAAAATCGCCTCAAAATCGCCTCAGCCGCCGCCACCAGCCCGACAAACCTAGGAAACCCTAACAGATCTGGGAGCACTGGTTCTGTTATACAGGTGGAGAAGTCATTCCAGACGGTTTAGTCACTTGAACCACCTGTAATGACCTATCATAGACGGGTGAACAAAAGACCGTCTGTGATGTATTGCTACATCACAGACGGTTACTTTCATGACCGTCTCTGATGTGTCATCGTAGACGGTTCAGTTTCAAGCTGTCTGTGATAACTGCCTACATCGCAGACGGGTGATACCTCAAACCGTCTGCGATGAGTCTTTCTAGATGGGTCAGCTACGACCCGTCTGGGATGACATATCATCCAAGACACTGGGGTCCGGACAAAAGTCATCGCAGACGGGGTCGTTTGCCTGTCCGTCTGGAATGTCTGCTATCCTAGACGGGCTATAGTAACCGTCTATGATGTGCCGTCTAGGATGAGCTGTTCTGTAGTAGCGTCCGGACTGTGATGCGGAGCATCTCATGGTTAACACGTCGTTAAGCTATTCAACCTATTCAACTTCTATTGACACGTGTATGGATCCGTATGTTACCAAGACATGGCATGAAATGGTGAATCTTCTCCTTTACACGTGCCCATCTAATCGTAGCTTGAATGGTATGCTACCTAATGCTTTGACTCTAAACATGCCAAGGTACGAAGGACCGACCAAGGTGGAGGGCAAAGGAACCAAGAGACAGACTCAGAGCACCAAGCCCAAGGTGGAATGTAAACAGAGCAAGAGGGAGAAGCTAAGCAAGCCCAAGTTGGAGGACAACAAGATCGAGGAAGGGACTCCAAGCTTGAAACCCAGCCCCAGCCGGACAGCTGCCTCGGACCCTCAGGACGCCCACTGAAAAGAAGACCCGGACTGTCCGGCTGAGGCCTGGACCCTCCGGACGGCCGGACCCCCCAGCCCGGACATTCCGGCTGAGGGTCCGGATCTTCTCTGGAAGACTCTGAGGTCAGCCCGGACACTCCGGATGAGGGTCTAGATCTTCTCTGGAAAGCCCGGACCTCCCACCCGGACAGTCCGGATGAGGGTCCAAATCTTCTCTGGAAAGCCCGGACTACAGCCCGGACCCTCCGGCCAACCCGGACAGTCCAGCCCAAATCCGAACAGTCCGGATCTGCGTGCACGCAGAAAAATGGGCCAAGGCCCATGTATCTCTTAAGTGGAGGGTTAAACCTATAAATACCGTACCCCCACTAATTAGGGTTTTGGAGACTTGTCGTTTAGAACATAGTTGAGCTTAGCTCCTAATCTAGGGTTAATCCCTCTAGGTTTGGAGTTCCACCCTAGGCCTTACTTTCCTTTGGATTGTACGGATCAACGCGTGCCTCCGAGTGGTAAATGTGGCATTCAATCAAGAGGAAGTGTTGATTTGGTTCCTAGTTCCCAAAGGCTTTCCCATTGGAGTTTGTTGTTGGGGTGGGTTTCCATCTAGGCCTTCCTAGTTATCCAATCCAATCCGTGAAGATCGGGAGCCACCGTATCAACTTGGTATCTGAGCTCTAGGTTGCCACGGTTTGAATTTGTATCCCCTCCTTTCTCTACCCCCAATGGCTAGTTTTATTTTGGTTTTTTCTTCCCTATTTTGAAAACCCCACAAAAAGAGCTCGATTTGAAATCTAGATACAATTTGGAGTTTTGATTGAGCTTTGGTTGGTTTTGATCCATTAGATCTTTGCTATACTTGTTGATCTAACCTTTCTTTGCGTTACTTTGGCCAATTTCTTCTTTTGCCCCTCCGATTCGGTGATTTTTTGGGCCGCTCGCGTCGCAGATTTATTCCTCTATTCACCGGTCGGACAGTCCGGATTTCACCCGGACAGTCCGGGTGGCCGGACCCTCCGGATTCAACCTGGACAGTCCAGATTTACCAAAACTAGACGTGGTAGCTTTACCATTTAGGGCATAACTTCCACATACGGTGTCCATTTTCAGTTACCTTGGACTCGTTTCGAAGCTAACAACGAGCTCTAGGAGATCATCTTTGGCACCAACCTCCACAAGCAAGGTAAAATCTCCAAAAAGGGACCTTCTTCCTTGCAACTTCTTTGTGAGCCAATCTTACCTATTGCGAAAACTTTGATCCTATTAAGACTAGTTCATTGATGATTGCTAGGGTCTTGTACACTTGTGCTACTTAGAACATCTTTCCCAAGCAATCAAAAATGTTAGTCTTATATGATCTTGGCATTAAGAAAAAGAGGAAGAAGAATCACAAAAAGAGAGAAAGAATAAAAAAAGAGAAAGAAACATACAAATGCCATTGAACCTTCTTGTAAGGAAAATGCAAGCTTGAAAGGAAATCCAAATAGGGAGAGTAGTCAAGTGTACAAATCTTTTTCCCTACAAATTTGCAATCGAGCTAGCGTCTTTTCTAGTATTTGTGCAACATGAGCTTCTAGTCTTGCTAGGAACAATCTTGTATTAGCTCATTTCTTGTAGGCCTCCGATCCTTCAATCCAAGGAAGGTAAGGACTTCGATGGTAAGTGAGGTGAGCAAAAAGTGTAGGGTTCCAACTTTTCCACATACACCACATACATATCCTTTGTTCTTGCATCATTAACCATGTTTAGGTTTGACCACGAAGTGGATGCCAAGAAAGAGAGACAAGGACAAGGGGGCGCACGACATACTACAACATCATTTTGAGCCTCATGGTCTTCAATGAGTGAGGCGAGTAATCCATGTTCATCTCCATCAAGTGACTTCACCCAACAAGAACCTCAACATCAGAAGCCCCAAAGGCTTGAGGAGAAGCCATCATCGATGGACGGATGAGGATGGAGGAAGCCGTACAAGCACACACCGCCAAGAAACTCCTCTATGACAAGGTTGCCAAGATGGTCAAGGGGACAAGCTCGGCAAGCCGAAGTCCACCATGCCCAAGTCCCCTAGAGATCACTTAGAGATTCCATTCCATGGAACTCAAGACCTGGAGGAGTACCTTGAATGTGAATGGCGGATGGAGAAATTCTTCAAGCTTCAACGAGTACACCCAATTGAAGATGTCAAGCGATCCACGATGGACTTCAATGACTACGCTTCAAGATGGTGGAATATACTTCCCATGAAGGAGCTCATCACCGATTGGACAAGTCTGAAGACGCTCATGAGAGATGAGTTCGTGCCACCCAAGTTCTCAAGGGAGCTACTTCACCAAGTGGAGTGCATCAAGCAAAGGAACCAACCGGTCCAGGTCTACTTCAATGAAATGAAGCATGCCTTGCGACGAGCCGGTGGTTTTAGTACAAGAATGGAGATGAAGTACTTTGAGGATGGATTGAACTTCGACATCGCGTCATCACTTCCTCTCAAGAACTTCAAAAGCTTGCTAGACCTCTTGAAGGGTGCTCTCGAGGCAGAGAATCACGTCAAGGCGATGGCGAACAAGTCTCTTGAGATGTGACTTTTGGAGGAGACAAGGGAGACAGAGAATGGGCTAAAGCCACTCAAGAAGCAAAGTCAGAGTAGCACAGCGAAGCCACTCATGGCTCAACCTATGGAGACAAGCATAAAGATGGTCGAGCATGGGATGTTCCCTTCGACCAAGGTGGCGAGTGGTGCTATCCAAGAAGGTGCTTGCACTTTTAGAGGCGAGGCGAATGAGCACATGATCGAGCATGGAATTTTCCCTTTGATCAAGGAGGGCTATGGAGATGAATGCACCAAGAATACCCCCACCGCATCAACTTGCAATAGAGACAAGATGCAGCCAATCCTATGTGAGGATGAGAGCCACATAGCTATCTTGAGTGAGAGTGGTAAAAAGCAAGAGTTGTGTGACTCCACCAAACGTGAGATTGAGTGCATTCCCTTTGAGAGTGAGAGAGAAACACAACAAGAGTTGAGAGAGGTAGTCGATAGGTCAAGTGAGGCCATTCTAAAGCTAACGACTTACCCTCTACTTTGAGCATTTCTCACTTGGTGCAGGATTTGGAGGTACAAGCGATGCCCATTCTCCCCAAGTTGGCCCTGCCATTGGAGGTGAAGGAAATCACCTCGGTGGAAGATGATGAACTTGCCACCCCATGGTTACAACACGATAAAGAAGGTGGCTTCAAGGAAGCAATACCACCTCCAACACCTACTTCAACTAAGGAGGACATCAAAGGTAATATAGGTGTTGCGATGGTCCCACAAAAGCATGTGCAAAGATTTGATTGCTTGCATGATGTGCATGAACCTATTGTGTCTTCTCATGCTAACTTGATTCTTCCATGTGACAAATCGCTTGCAAATCATGTTGATCATGTGGAGTTAGTTAGACTAATAAAGTGCTTAGGATATCGTTTGATCAATCCATATGTCATGTCATGCTTGATAATCCCATTACTTTGTCTAGTGCTATGGATAAGATTTCTGAAATCACATCTTTGAAGCCTTTTCATAGTGCCTATGCTTATCCTTATAAATTTAATTTAATCGGTGAATATGGCATAGATGACAAGTTTATGGTTTGTGGCATGAATATCACTTGCCATGAAATTACCATGTTGAAATTGCATATTTTAGGCAATCCGTCTTATATACCACGCCATGAACACTTTGCCATGCATGATGATGATAATGCCACAAGCATTGCAAGAAACATGATGAATACTTGCACTTTCCATAAGACCTCTTGCAACTATGCTAATATCTTAAATGTGCCATGTAGTGAACATCATCAAATTGCTCCTTTTACTGCAACAAATATGTTGACCACTTGTTCTTTCCATAGCTTTGTTTGCAACAATGATCTAACGCTTGAAAATATGGAGTATGATGAGAATAATACCAAGAGTATACATGACACTCGAGAAACCATGATACATAACACTAGGGATGCCATGAGTAAAAAGATACACGCTGCATATTTGCCATGCATCTTTAGCTCTTTTAGTGTTGAACAAAACAAGGGACATGTCATGATGGATAACGTATACATATACCATGCATACACATTATATTTGCTATACATTTTGTGTGCTAATGGTGTAGTGCGAAAGAAGAAATACGTCATGACGTATAATGTGTTTATCTACCACGCATACACGTTGTTTGTTTGTTCTAGTGACGGTGCAGGAAACAAGGTCTACATGTCAACCGCCGAACAACATGAGTTGACCAAACAAGTTGAAGAGAGCTATTTAAGCTTTAACTCTCATGAATTGTTTGAGTCAAACACCCCAAGACGACAAGATATAATAAGGAGAGCACAAAGGAACCTCACCAAGGTGAATTCCTTCTATTTAAACAGTCATAACATGAATTTGAAGAATTGGCTACTCTTTGAGTGTTGTTTCTCCTTCATTATTAGCTTGCTACCCATCCTGGAAGGAGAAAGAAAAACATGGAGTACCAACATCAAGGGTGAAGAAGGTATAAGGTATCAATGGGAGAAAGCATGAACATCACCCTTCTTTGGACTTCAAGGAATGGAGTCGAGGTCGACTCCTTTTCAACAAGGGGGGAATGATGTGGAGCATCCCATGGTTAACACGTCGTTAAGCTATTCAACCTATTCGACTTCTATTGACACGTGTATGGATCCCTATGTTACCAAGACATAGCATGAAAAGGTGAATCTTCTCCTTTACACGTGCCCATCTAATCGTAGCTTGAATGGTATGCTACCTAATGCTTTGACTCTAAATATGCCAAGGTACGAAGGACCGACCAAGGGGGAGGGCAAAGGAACCAAGGGTCAGACTCAGAGCACCAAGCCCAAGGTGGAAAGTAAACGGAGCAAGAGGGAGAAGCTAAGCAAGCCCAAGTTGGAGGACAACGAGACCGAGGAAGGGACTCCAAGCTTGAAGCCCAGCCCCAGCCGGACAGCTGCCTCGGACCCTCCAGACGCCCACTGAAAAGAAGAACCAGACTGTCCGGCTAAGGCCCGGACCCTCCGGCCCCAGCCCGGACACTCTGGCTGAGGGTCCGGATCTTCTCTGCAAGACCCGGAGGTCAGCCCAGACACTCCGGACGAGGGTCCGGATCTTCTCTAGAAAGCCCAGACCTCCCACCCGGACAGTCTGGATGAGGGTCCGGATCTTCTCTGGAAAGCCCGGACTGCGCCTACACGCAGAAAACAGGCCAAGGCCCATGTATCTCTTAAGTGGAGGGTTAAACCTATAAATACCGTACCCCCACTAATTAGGGTTTTTAGACTTGTTGTTTAGAACATAGTTAAGCTTTGCTCCTAATCTAGGGTTTCATCCCTCTAGATTTAGAGTTCCACCCTAGGCCTTGCTTTCCCTTGTGGATTGTACGGATCAGCGCATGCCTCCGAGTGGTAAACGCAGCATTCATCAAGAGGAATTGTTGATTTGGTTCCTAGTTCCCAAAGGCTTTCCCATTGGGGTTTGTTATTGGGGTGGGATTCCATTTAGGCTTTCCAAGTTATCCAATCCAATCCGTGAAGATCGGGAGCCTCCCACCGTATCAGATCTGGAAGACTAGAGGCTAGCTCCTATCCATTATAGCTCTAGAATTCAACAGATTGTTTGGAGCACCAGTGGAGCCAAATATGCCCAATCTTTTCAAGTTGAAGTCAGTTCCAAATGAGATTAGAAGAAAATTCTACCCAAGAAACTTCTCCTTCCCAGCAAATGCTCCCACTGATCATGTCTACTTCAAGGGCATCACAATCACTGCAAAGCATCTTGTGAAGATGCTCAATGTCACCATTTAGCCTAAAGGAGGAAACACAGATGCTGTATATTCACCTGTCTGGTAAGTGCTGGTCCATATTGCCAAGAATCAACAGTTTGACATTGCCAGATTTATCTTTCATGAGATTGACGCAGTGCAGAAAGATAAGAAAGCCAAGTTGAGGTATGGCTCATATATCATGCATATGATTCTTTAGAGGACAGGTCTACCTAAGTTAGAGTTCGATATCTCTGTCAAGACATCCAAGACTCAGCTTAGACCTCAGGCTGATGATCATCCCGATGAAGTTGCTGTGCCTGCTCTTTTTGGAGATCTTTCAGACACAGTTGTGCCAGTCCCCAGTGACACAGCTACTCCCACAGCAACTTAGGCGCCACCTTCTCAAGACCATGTCTCTCACTGCTAAGTGCCCACCGGTGTCACAGCTGGTGATCCTATAGCTGACCCAGCTGAGCTAGTGTCTGTGACACAGGTGCTTGATGATGGCACCCTCTCCTCCTCCCTGATGTCTAAGAAGCTGCTAGAGCCTATTAGAACAAAGTCATGCCTGTTCAGTTTGCTGCTCTGCGCAGAGAAGTGAAAGGTCTACATTCCAAAGTAGACTCCTCGTAGCAGCAGCTCTCAGAAGTTCTTCAGCTCTTGAGGTCCAAGTCATCATGAAGTTTCTTCTTCCCTTACCCCTTTCTGGTATTTTAGTGTCAAAGGGGGAGAAAAGCTTAGATGTAAGAGGGAGAAGAGCTTAGCTGTAGGGGAGTGAGTGGTTTTAAGGGGAGCAGATTAGAGTACTGTTGTGTATCAAGACTCGGTTTTCCTGTTTCAACTTCCTATGTCTTGATCACATTAAGTTTTTATGTATTGATGAAGTTTTCTTTATGATTCTGAGCTATGTTATTCTGTCATGATCAGGTGTCGATATGTGTGATTACTTTTTGCTCTAATCTGATTTATGCTCTGAACCTTCACACATTTTATGCTTCATGTATAAATGTTTGCTCTCATCATAACTCATGTTAATGAATGCTCTGGACATGCTTTAAACATGAACGTGCTTTGATCATGCTAATTGGGTAACACTCTGATCATGCTAATTCTTCTTTGTGCTCTGAACATGCTTTAAAAAGAAATTTTAAAACTGCATCAGTATCAGCTCAGTTCAGTTTATTACTCATGATCCATTTAACTTTCTAAACTGATGAAGTGCAAGTTGAGAGAAAATACTACTCATGTTTACAATTCAAATCTGTGCATTTGCATTCCAAAAGCAAATCTTTCATGCACAGCTTCAGGGGGAGTGTATTCTAACAACTTGCATGTATCCTACTCATTCATATCTTTAATTGATGATGTTGAATGGGTTGCCACTAACTACCAAAAAGGAGGAGATTGAAAGAGTATCTAGGCCCCTAAATGGTTTTGATGGTTAATGGCAACTCAACTGGGATCTAACAGTTACCTTGAGTGTTAATAGAAAAGTTAGGTTCCAGGAAGAATGATTCATCCAGGAAGGATGACCACCAAAAATGTACAAGGATGGTTACTCAGGTCAAGAGCTGTGCCACAGCTGTGAAGAAGCCAGTGCTGTGCTAGGAGTAGCAAGCAAGGTGATGGTTGCTTGATGCGTCAAGAACCTTGACTACAGTTGGTGGAAGTTGAAGCCTATGTTTGCTAGTTTCTTTGAGTCCTTAGGTAACACCTGTACTATCAAGAGGGATGAAGCTGCAAGCTCATTTGGAAGTTCTTATGCTCAATGCTCAGAGTGTTGGACAGTGGCACTGATGCCTTGAGGTCAGTGGTCCTGTAGCAACAGTTTTGCACAAGTGTGAAACTGGGTTGTGCTAGTACACTGCTGTGCTAGCTTCCTAAAACCCTAGAGTCATAGTTACCTGTGTGGCACAGCTGTGTCACCGGTGAACAACTGCTCTATGACTCAGGTACACCTCTGTGCCAGGGAGAGCTTGAAAATACTAAGGGAACTGCACTACAATGGTTTGTCTGCTGAGTCAGAAAACTGTTGGAGGTTCTCTCCTGTTAAGCATCAGAGTTTGTTGTGTGTGCTGAGGGCATGTAATGTGCCAAGGCCGGACTGAGTAGGGAATCTACGTTAGTTGGGGTTTCACCTGTGTCACCACTCTATGACTCAGGTACACCTCTGTGCTAGGGGAGAGCTTGAAAATACTAAGGGAACTGCACGGCAATGGTTTGTCTGCTGAGTCAGAAAACTATTGGAGATTCTCTCCTGTTAAGCATCAGAGTTTGTTGTATGCGCTGAGGGCATGTAATGTGCCAAGGCCGGGCTGAGTAGTGAGTCTACGTCAGTTGGGGTTTCACCTCTTTCACCGCTCTATGACTCAGGTACACCTCTGTGCCAGGGGAGAGCTTGAAAATGCTAAGGGAACTGCACTGCAATGGATTGTCTGCTGAGTCAGAAAACTGTTAGAGGTTCTCTCCTATTAAGCATCAGAGTTTGTTGTGTGTGCTTAGGGCATGTAATGTGCCAAGGCCAGACTGAGTAGGGAGTCTACGTCAATTGGGGTTTCACTTGTATCTGCCATCGGTGACACAGGTGTCGGTCTGCCTGAAGCCTTGTTACCGTTGTGCATTGAGGTTAGCTATCTCACCAGTGCCTGTCACTGGTGACTCACTTAATCCTACGTGGCATGAGTGTAACGGTCAGGTGCCTGTGGACCCTATATATAGGGGACCAGGGGAGGTCTTGGACCTCAACCTTTGCTCAACCCTTACAAACCCTGTTTGTCTTTCATCCTTAGCTAACCTCTCCTCCAGAACAGAACCAAACCTTCATGTGAGCATGTCCTAATTTCTGTACTGGAAAGTTAGAGCTTTGAGCAAGAGCAATTGGTTCCTCCAAGTGATTATTGCAGCGGATTCTATTACTCTTGGAGCGTCTACTCCTAGATAGGTGTAGGAGTCGCCGGTGGTTTCCCAAGCTTGTGTGGGTTGGCCCAGATGTTTGTGAAGGTGAGCTGAACTCTACCTGCTACAAGCAAAAGGACTTCCACAAGCAAAAGGAAGAGACCTGAAGACTCAGGTACTCGGAGAACAAGCACGTTTTAGTGCTGGCTATCTCTTAGGAGTAGCTTCTCCAACGGAGACGTACCTCTCTGAAAAGAGTGGGAACTTCGGTGAAAAATCCCTTGTCTCCTTGTGTGATTGTATTGTGCACTTACTTATCTGCATGCTTGTTTGACTCTCTGAGATAGATATCTGATCTACATATAATCTTTACTCTATGCCTGCGTTACCTAGCTGTGTCACAGTTGCTCTTTAGCTTATCTACCATCTGTGCTAGCTACCTGTTTTACAGTCATATCTTATATCAGTCCGTTTGGAGTTTTCTTTCACCTGTGTTAGCTACCTGTGCTGTTCTTGCCAGGGACGGACTTGATTTAGCATTTGAAGTGGTGGGGACAGCGATACGTGTGGACGGGGGAGTGGATGTGTGAGGTGTCCATGAAGAGGTATAACCTACAACAAAATTAGTTCTTGTCTTCGGCTATCGATCCTGCATTTCACATTCAACTTTGCAGGAAAGATAGAATAAACGAGTGATAGTAATATACTCCATATATGCTTTCAAATTTCTGTTTAAACCATCCATAAACCTAGCAAGCATAGCCTCATTATCCTCAGACACATCTAATCAAACCAATTTGCTTTTCTTGATAGTATTCCTCCATAGAATTATTGCCTTCTCTCAAACGCTAAAGTTTATTAAGCAATTCATGTTTATAATAAGGAGGAACAAAATGAGTATTCATAGCATCTTTCAAAGCATCCAAGTAGTAGGGATATTATCATTGTATAGCCTATAATGTTTAGCCCACCAAATAGAAGAAAACCTGGTGAACTCACAAACAGCAGCCCTATCACGTCTACCCTTGGGATAATCCAAGCATGCAAAGCGTTGATCAAATTCTAATTCCCAACTAAGATACGTATCAGGATTATATCTACCATCAAATAGTGGAATTTAACAACATCATTATTATCACGTACCTCCCGACGTGGGTGCATGCCATGTTGGTTGTGTCACAGCCGTCAATGTAGTTGATCATTGTTGGAGTTGACGACGTCCTCGTCCTCGAGTCCTCCATGATAATCATCAATTTCAGCTTCCTCATCCTCGCCGTGGTTGTGGTAGGAATATTAGGATGTATCAAAACACCGGAAACTTGTGGAGCAATGTCAGGGACACGGTGTGCTCGCTCTTGTGGAGCATTGAGCATGGGAGTGGGTACATGAAGTGGTTGTTGTGGTTGATGTAGAGATGATGGCGCTCTTCAAGTGTCATCCAAATGGGTGGGGACAACATCAAACTTAGCATTCACCTACTTTTCGCTTGCCTCAATCCCGTTAATCTGCTCCATAGAACTGACAAAGCGTGTGTCAATATACTTAACACGCTGGGGCACAATACCTTAGAAGTCATCTCTCAACTTCCGGGTGCGGGGAGAACGATAATCCCCGCTGTTCGTACATGAACCTGTCATGGCTAGTAGCAAAAAGACACAAAAACGCAAGTGTAATGTCCCCACTAGCTACTAGGGTGTGGTGACAAGTCACTCAATGCTCAAGCTAATCATGATTTTTACAAGTTCTGACCCTATATCAAGGAGGTGACTAGAAACCGATGGTGTCAAAAACCTCAAATGTATGGAACAAGCGATTACCAAGTGATCAAAAATCTGCATGATATAGAGTGGTGGAGCTTGGAAGGCTTTGTGAGTAGCAAAGAAATAAGCAAGTGATCAACGTAGCAATGCAAAGTTTAAAATATAGTCAATAAAACTAGTCCAAGCTATTGGACTTTGACTAGGATGACCAAAATTTAACTAAGCCTAGATACTAAAACAACGGAGGCAAAAATCTCAAGCTCAAGAAGCAATGCAATGCAACAATTCTTCTAAGATTTTTTTATTTCTTTTTTATATTAGTGGCCTTCTATGTGGCTTCTTATTCTTTTTCTTATTTTTTATATGTTTTGCACCTTTAAAAAATTTAAAATGGAGCACAAGTTATCGAAGAAACAAGTTTTAGCTTCCTGCCACTAGTTTGCCACGGTAGAAAAACAGACATAAATCCTTGACGTGGCAGGGGTACAAAACGAGCCCCTGGTTTGGTTTTTTGGCGAAATCTCCCAAATCGCTGGAAAAAGTAGCTGAATTTTTATGCTATGCTAATGAGAATGTACTTTATTTTACCGAATTGTTTCAGAAATTTTGGAGCACTTTGAAATTTTGAGTTCGAAAGGCCTTTGAATTTGGACAAAATTTGAATCCAAAGTAATTTGGAGTTCCTCTTGAAAGCAAGTAGAAGTGGACGTCCAGGAGGCTTCATAAGGTTGTGGGGGAGCCCTTGTGGTCGGCCAATCCCTAGCCCAAGAGTTATTGGTACAGATCGAAACCTGACGATGAATAGTATAGTATCCCGTATACGAGGAGGTACCCGTATACGCTTCCTTGGACTATTGGAATAAGAATACATATCCGGTAAGGATCCCCAGGAGATAACCCCCCCGTAAGGAGGAAGGACACCGCTTAAACTAGGAAGTCTATCCCGACGTTTAAGGAAGCCAGAGTTCTACTCGGGCATAAGTCCATGTCCGGTACGACTCGGGGAGGCCCCTATAAAAGGATCAGCAATCCCATGGGGAAGGGAAAGTCTTTCAAGTCCCAAGAGGTCAAGTTAGATCCAAGAAGCCTGAAGCCTGAAGCCATCCAGAAGCCCCAGTGATTCCCACGAGAAGACACGCCACCTCGAAGGAGTCGAGCCCCGCAGAACTAGTCAAAGTAGCCTCCGATTAGATCTAGGATAGCCACTAACATACACATCCTTTGTAAGATATTCTCTTATCAATATATACGAAAAGGACGTAGGGTTGTTATCCTGAGGGAGGCTCAAACCTGTATAAAAAGGGTGTTTCCTTGTCGTCAGATCGCTTGACCTTGTGCCATAGGGGTCCCTACCCAACAACAAGTATCTCTGTCTCACAACTACCGTAAGATCGGCAGTTCACCAATCGTCGACAGATGGCACCGACCGTGGGGACCTCTTCGGCTCAAGCCGTGAAGGAAGTACTTGCATCATTATCTGATTTGCATGCTTGTGTA